>VXAX01007848.1:240780-281407 GCA_013399835.1 Leptocoma aspasia | reverse complement strand
CATTCCTTGAGTTAGTTACAAAAATTACATTACATGGTTTCTATTTTAATATTATGTCTTAACAAAAAAAACTACATTTAAAAGATTAATACAACACTACAAAAATTAATACAACACAACTCTCTAACATAACACACGTAGTATTCATTTTAATATTTGCGAAGAGCCAATCATATAATATGCATTTTTCACAACTACTATTCTCATTCTAACAGCCTTTAAAAGTCATCCCCCTGTCAGTATAATCCAGAAAGATGCTGTTAATAAATTTTTACCAATACTGTGTTTCTGTTCCTCTCCATCAGCAGAGAATTGTGCTCAAGAGCAGTGTTTCTACCAGCTGAGAGAACTTTTAGCATTAACAGCTGAAGAGGTAAATCAGTAGGGCAATGTTGCTGTTTTACAAGTGGTAGGTGATCACTGAGAGGTTGTGGTATTTCCACCCCCCTGAAATCTCCTGTCTACCCCACTGTGTTCTACTTAGGCTGGATCCTTCTGATTCTGCCTTTAACTCGTGAATGGAAAAGTTCTGAAAGTTTTCAAAGTAGCAGAATTAATTGGAAGTGTTATTACATTAATATCGTTAAAATGTTACTTATATTTCCTGCATGAACATTTTCATTTCAGTATAAAAGTACTGATTTCATTAAAACTCTGTGGTAATACTGCTCTCATCTCCAAGATCTCATTTTTCAAAGGATCCATCCACATGATCTCTGTGGTTCAAGTGTGATGCATAAAAACAGTAAAAAAAATTTAAAAACCTGCTTTTTCCATCCTCTGCCTTTGCTTCCAAGTTAAATTCTTACATTCCCTGTCACTTCAGGAGCTATTTATGCTTGAAAATCAACACACTTTGGTTAATATTTATCCAAAGAAAGCACAGGATATTCTCAGGAGCCTTTTAAAGTAACTTTTCCCTGGAGTTGTCTCTAAGCTGTGACTGCAGATCTGTGCATCACATTCGTTGAGCAGATGGGAAATAAAAGTATTCAGAAAAAAAATAAAATTATGCCAAACGTTTATCTGTGGGATTTTTTTTTTTGCTGTATATATTTGGGAACCTTATCTCATAGTTGTATTTTGTATTAAACTTTTCTAAATTTTGTATGAAGCTTTTCTTCAGTGTCTTTTGTAGCAGGTGAGCCAATGAGGAGCTGCAGTGTTGGCTGTGCAATTGTATTTTTACAAACAATAGAAATGACAAACATTTCTTCAGATGTCCCAAAAGTAGATGTCAGAGAAGACAGTCTGATTCCAGTACTAAATTAGTACTTACAAAATACTAAAACCATGAAAACCATGAAAAAAAACCCCATGAAAACCATGGAAAAAAAAAAGGAAAATCTAGAGGAATTCTTTGCATTTGTGTTTATCACAGAAGGCAGTGACGAGGTTCCCATCCCCAAACCTTCCTTTGCATTGTCCTGTGTTAAGGTGGAGGTGAAAGAGCCCAGGAGCAGGGAAAATAAGTAGTAGATTTGCAGGAATAGGTGGCATTTGTCCCATCTGTCTGGAGGAACAGGGGAATGAGCTGGCACACCACAAGCAGATGTTTTGTACTGCTTGCTTCAAGCACTTTGGCTGCAGGGCACTGGGAAGTGCTAAACACCCAAATTTTTAACAAGGAATTACAGCAGAGATCTGAAGGGGAGGTCTGCAAGCCTTAATAAAGTAAAAGAAACTACAATAAATAATATTTTAGTGGGTACCTGAGTATTATTCTTGGGAAGAGCCAACATGGCTCTGATAAAGGACAATCCTGTCTCACACATCTCACACATCTGGAAATGCACAGAAAGGAGAGATCTGCTTGCCTGGATTTCAAAAACTCCCTCACCAAAGCTTTATCTAGGTTGTTTGTTTTTTTTTTTTTTTAAGGAAACTAAGCAGCAATGCTTTGAGTTATATTTATATCAATGAGTGGCTAAAAGGTAAATAGGTTATGAGAGAGAATGATCACTGAAAGATCATTCAAAGCATTATCAAAAAAAAACAAACATTGGTTTTCCTCATCACCTAAAAGCCTGGAAAGAGATACGCACTGAGATGACAAAAGGTGTAAAAATATGGATAAGGTGGTCTTTTTTTTTCAATTGTGCTTTTACATTTTGCTTGTCACGAGTTCCAAGAGTCTGAAACCTGATGATCCATGAGCCCAGTGTTTCATCCACCTCTGCAGGTTAAATGAGGAGTTGGACAACAAAAGTGATCTAGGGGTGATTTGATAAATGTAAGCATGCTTTCAGTAGTATTTTATCTAATTTAGTAAAGAAACTAGCACCAAAAATAGTGCTGCTGTCAATAAATTACTGAAAAAAAAATCTAATCTGCCCTGGGCCACTCCTTTGCAGCACTTTTGTTTGTTTGGAAAAATACTTTAGCTCGTGTTTATTCAACACTTGAGCAGTGCCTCCATACTAAATTTGTCAGCCCAGAGACTCCAATAAATTATTAAAAAGCAGCATTGCATAGCAGGATTTGTAGTGACACATTGTGTCTTCTCACAGAGAGAAATCAAGCTTTATTTTCATGTGGCTCCCTTGAGGATGATTCTGTGCTGCACCAAAGATTTATTTTAAATGGTTTCATGGGTGCTTCTGGAACATCAGCACACAAGTGTTTCAGACACTAGAGAAGAAAGTTATTTATTCAATTAGAGGTAATAAATTTTAGGAAAACAAAGATCTGTCAATGGAGAATTATATATATAATATATATATGAATATATGTTGTATGTTCAGTGTGACTTTTTGCAATTTTTTTATTTCAAATTAATTTTTAAATTTTTTTTTTAATTTAATTTTTAAAAATTTTTTAAAATTTAATTTTTTAAAAATATACTTTCTGAAAGAGAAAACTTACTGCTTTACTTTCCAATCTGGCAAATGATGAACAATTTTGCTTTCAGCACCACAATCTGAGAAGCCCTGCACGTGTGTTTCAAGCATTAGGAGGATTTTTTTGTTTGTTTGTTTGAGTGTTGTTGCTGTTACATCACTTTTCAAAATTTTACACATTTAGCACATTTTTGGTTTCATCTTTAGAATTTTATTCTTTTAGTTTTTAGATTTTTGAGGCTGGTTTAGAGCTGGAAAATCAAAGAAACAGGAAGAATTCAGGGACTGATTAATTATATTATGCAAGAATGTTTTTATAGCTAATGGATAAAAATAATGAAGGACTTGACTTAAGGCTGAAAATGTCTCCTGGATCTTGAGAGGGAGTGTATCAATGGTATTTCAGCCATAGCAAGGCAGAAGGCCTCACTATTTAAAAAGTAAAATGAGATCATTAGAGTTTTAGCCAAATATGAATAAGTATAAATATGCAAAAACTAATGTATACTGTACCTCAGTTTGTAATTATCTAGATTACATTTCTTGTTTACTATAAAATCTGGGATAATTCCTTGATTTTTTTTTAGTGAATATTTCTATATTATTCCAAAACTTTTTCAGACAGGGAAGAAAGTTTATTTGTTTCTATAGAGGGAAAATAAAATAATGGTTGGGGGTAGCCCTGTTTCATCGTGTCTACTTCCATTTGGTTGTTACTTTGGAATTACTTTGATGTAATTATATGCCAGAGGCAAGGAAGCTGGAATTAAAGAGCTTTCTGAACAGGTCTTGCTGACTGTTCCACTAAGAGGCAAATCCTAACCTAGTTACAAAAAGGTACAAGGACTTTAAGATTTTCCAGCCTCTTCTCACTGTGGTTTGTTTATTTTTGTTGTTGGTTTGTTTGTTTGTTTGTTTGTTTGTTTGTTTTTGTTTCGTTCCTCATTGGTTGTGTTGTACAAGAAACAGTCTGCATTTAAAAGTTCAAGTTTTTGCTTTTAAAAGAGTTCCTGAAAACAGGCAAAGGAGACTTTTTGGTCCCATGTGACACTGAACAAAGGTGGCACATTCATGTCATAAAAACTGGTAAATCCCTAACTGGTGGGTGAAAATTGTTGTCAAATTTCTTAGCTTTTTGAAATTTAGCTTCTTAAAATTTTATTCTGTTAATTGTGTATTGGACAGTGAAAATAGGATTGTATTATTGGTAATAAATAGCTAAGATTAATATTTTAGGCATTCTCCAAAGCAGTTTGTCCACAGAAGATTTTCCTTTAATAATATAATCAGTCCATGATAAAAACCAGGTAATTGGTAATGCAAGGTTAAAACCATAAACTGGCAGAAAATCAGAAATACATTGTGGTTGTGACAGGGCTTTAAGCCACTACAAATACTGCAGTTTTATGGCATTTCCACACAATGGTATCTGCATCAGGCCTTTGCTTTTGCAGATACTGAATTTTGAAAGAAATGTCATTTATCATTCATGGCAATGGAACTAAAACAATGTCACAGAGAACTGGCAGATCCTGCAGAGAACTGTACAATTTAAATGCTTATTTTTCAAAGCTCTTTGTGTGCTTAGCACTTACAGCTTGCCTGCAATATCAGTCTTTTCTAAAGGTTTCTCTGTAAATGTGGAATGTGTGCTGACTGCTCTACATTTAGATCTGTAGATACAGTATAAAAAGCTGCAGCTGAGCTAGTTGTAGGCTTCTTTTTTCAGTCAGTGGAGAAAAAAAGGCAAGTCTTGACTGTAGCTGTTATTAAAGATTTCTCGTTGTACAAGTAATTTGTCAGTATGGCAGAAGGATTGTGTAGTAGAAAGGTCTTTGGCTTCTTTCAGAACTGTTTCACTGTTGAACTCATCAGAAATTATAAAGGAATAACATTCAAAATCTCAAAGGATTAATGTTTTCAAATATTGACTGTCAAAAATCAGTAAGCTTCATAAGTAAGCTTGCAATACAGAGGAAATTCTGTGAACAAGTTTCATTAGTTAAGAATTATGAAAAATTTTAATAGAATATTAGTTCTTCCCTCATTATCAATGCAAAATATTTATGCAGTAATATGCCTATAATAAATTTTAGGATTATGAAAGAAGTTGACCCTCAACAATGTTTTGGTCAAAATAATTGGGAGTAGGAACTCAACATTACAGAGGACAATAGTGTTTACAGAAAGTCATTATTCAAAATTAAAAGGAGGAACACCTCGTAGATCAAACCTGTTTAAACTGCATTTTCTTAAGGAGATTCATTTCATCTTGTACAGATGATCTGCAGGACCTGTATCATGTGAACAATTTAATTTAGTCCTGAACAATTATGTATCTGATGGAATTATCCACTTCACTGGCAAATATTAATAAATCTGTCACGGTCTTCAGTCATATTTATTTATACCTCTTGGAAGGCATGCACAGGATGCTCATGAATGGGAATTCTAACAGTGATTAGACAGCATTTTCATACATGCATCATACGTAAACAATTTAAATTATCATCACCTTGTTAACAGTATCACCTCTTCAGAACTTGTAAAGCATTGAATTTTTTAACCTTGGAGAAGCATAGAGAAAGATAATTCTACATTTAAGAGTTGCCAGGCAGAAGCAAGGCTTCAGCCTTGTCCAGTTTTGTGGATTTTGTTGTACTGGTGTGTTTCAAGCTCCCTCTTGTATTCACAAAAGAGAACTTCCATTTCTTATAAATATGTTTATGGTAACAGAAGTTGTGGTGCTTCCAAATCTCCAGAGTGCAGCTACATTCAGCAGAGTTGTATGCAGCATTATTTGAGTTTAACAGCCTGATTTTTCTTATGGCTGAGCCTTGCAGAGACTCCCCAGCTTATTCTTCAGTCTCCTTTGCTGCACGGCTGTTCGGGTGCTATCAGAGCTGCTCGGGCTGGTAGGCAAAGGTATTTCCTGTGCAAACAGAGCCCTTGGAAATGTTCCAGCACTTCAGCAGCACTGCTGGATGCAGGAGCTGCTCAGCTGGCTTGGTAGCAGTCAGCCATGCAGCCATCAGCACTCTGGAATAACTGGGATTTTGGGATAAGTCACCTCAGAGCTTCGGGAGGGAAGGTGAAGTTTCCAGCCAGCTGTTGAATTGAGTCCTCTGGTTTGGACCAGGAAAAGGTGATTTCAAGGGCCCCTTCCCTTCCAAAGGACACACAGACACGAGTGAAACTGCTCTGAAAAACTGAGAAATTGCTGTGGTTGTTACTTCATTTTCTTGCACTCCTCCTCGTTGCCGCAGGTTTTTGAAACAGCAGAGGACACAGAGCCCTGACCCTTCAAAGCAGCCAGGACCAATTCCTTCCCAGCAGAATTTGGCAGCACTGAATAATGCCCAGCACCATCAGCACCAGCACCATGTACAAGCTGCTGAAAGCTATAAAGATGCATCAACCTCTACTCCAACAGAGAGTAAAGAAAGTACTTTTAAAAATCTCAATCAGCATCTCACTATACAAGCTGAGAGAAATGGTTCTTTTGGTGTCACAGCCTCAAAAATATAAGATTTTTATATAGATAGATAGATAGATATAAGATTTATAGATATATAGATATAAGAAAAAAAGGTAATATTGCTTAATGTTTTCAAAACCATGGAATTACCATGGGGGGATTGTTAAATCATATTTCTGGCATTGAAATGGAATAACAGCCAAAAAGAAACACAAACTTAAAAAGGAAATCCAGCCACGTTAGCAATTTTTGTATTTATTTATCCATTAAATAAATGTATTAAATTGAAAAATATTTTTAAATTCACATGTAATACAGTAAATCATCAGAAGAGAGCATCATATTACAAATATAAAAATCAGGTCACACTCAAGAAAAGGGAAAATTGCTCAGGTATAGTTTTCTACTCTCACTAAAAGCCAGTTCTTAAAGCCCATAAAGTATTGGTATGGAAAAATTCCCATTTACATTTGTGAATGTTTGATTCTCAGGGCCATTAACTGGCAGAAAATTGCATTGAATTAAGTATGAATTCCATCTACACTTTTACTGAGAATTAATGATATGCAACATATCACAAGCTTTAATGTCTTGCAGCTTCATTTAAATAGAACAGCCATTAACATTTTGCAGGATTGCTCTGATTTTCAAAGAGAGGCCATCTCCTCGTTATTTGTACTTGACTTCCTCCGTGTTTCCTCTGCTTGTTTATTCATGATGGAAATTATGTTAGGCCTGTCACTTCAGATAATGAATGATGCACAAGGAAAATCAGTAAAGAATACCCTTGGCTGATTATTCACAATTACTCAGATACTGCAATAGTTGTGCTAATGGGGAAATCTCTCTTTGATTTAATTATAAAACTAGATTGAAATTGTTTCGGGAAAAAAATTGATCTGTTTCGGTCTTTTATGATAGAACTCAATAGAGATAAAATAAGAGGCTTTTGATACTTATAACAATTGTTATCTAAATACTTCATTTTTAATTACTTCTTATTTTCTCAGACAATAATGAAGTTGGCTTGTTTTAATTTGGGTGATTGATTGTCAAGATGCAATAACTGTTTCTCCAGTCTACACACCAGCACACTGTTTTTACATACAAGCACCAAGCAGGAAATTGCTCCATGAGATAGGTTGGCATCATTAATTTTTCTCAGAAAAAGTCATTGAAACAGAGTAAAGAAAGGAAATTATGAAAATGAGAGATCTGTATCCCCTAAGTACTGTCTCTGTAGGACAGACAAAATATTCACTCAATACACACATCTAAAAATAGGAGAAATGTTTGGGTTTCTCAGGTCATTGTCACCAAAGTGGTGACACTGATCCCTCCATCCATTACAGTGTGACACCTAATGATGGGTTTGGGACTCTTCTTAAAAAGGGAAATGTCCTACATGCTTTTTGGGATGGTAATACTAGTTCTTTTATTATCTATTCTGATAGTATTTAAAGTAAACAAAATTGGAATATTGTTTAATGCCAATTGATGTGTAGGGCTTTTTATTTATTCATCTTTTATTTTCACAAGTTTTTGTATTCTAGATAAGGAGAGATCTCATGTTCAAGAAACAGAAATATGAACAGGCAATAAACCTTTACCACAATGTTGTCTAGAAATCATAAATATATAACATCAAATAAGCTTGAAGATTGTGATTTTAGTCAGATTTCCACTCCAAGTTTTAAAAAAACACTTATGAAAATATGAAAACTCTGTTTTCTTAATTTCACCTACAAAATTTTCCCCTTCTGGGTAAAATCCAGGATTTCACAGGAGTTTCTGTAGTGTGACATGGAGAATTAATAGATTTGACAGTTTTGGAAGAGCTTTCTACTTCTAGAAGCTGGAGATGTCAGCAGCATCTGAATTCCTCTTGGCTCTGTGGCTCTGCCATTATTTCTTTTCAAAACCTTACTCTTTTCCCAAGAGAAAGGTAGTATTGCTCTATCTGATTAGTTACAGACATGATACAAAACAAAATTAAGTCTGCATGATTTAAACCAATATTTAAAATTTTCCAGATCTGATATCATCTGGGTTATTGTAAGATAGCAATAAAATGTATTTTAATGCCTTATAATTTTTAGGTAACTTTTCAGCCCAGGAAATATTAAAATTGCTGAGAAGTAGTAACCTTAATAAAACCAGAAAATAATTTTAAATTTTTTAAAAAACTCTTTGGAATGTGGAAGAAAAAATAAATTTTGGAATCTGGCTATAACTACTTCAAAGGACTCGACTGCTGGTAAGGCATGCAAGGGAATGTTTGTGGATTTGGGATTTTCAGGGCAACACCTCTGTGCAGTCCGTGTGACTGCTCTAAGGTCAGTTTGTAACTGGAATCTGTTCCCATTTTTAGTGATTTCCTCATGTTTGCCCAGTGTAGCTCCCTACATGCTGGCATTTGTGTGAGAGCGGATGGCACAGATCTTTTACCTGCATGGGACTGGCAGCACTGGATGAAAAACACAGTAAAATGTTAATTTTCTTTTTTTTTTTTACTTCTGTAAACATTGATGTCCAACTAAAAAGCCCCTCAAGAACTTGCTGTGCTGAGATTGGAGGTCCTGCAGTTCTCCTCGCAGGGTCTCACCTGCCTCTTTAATTCTAAACATTAGAATCCAGCTTTCTAAAACAACACGGAAACAACCAGCAAAAATAGGAATACATTTTCCCTGGGTTAGTGAATCAAATCCTTCCACCCCGTGAGAGGAAAGGTTCCAGAGCTCAGGGGATGTGTTGCCAGGAACAGAGTGATAACAAGTCACTTCTTTCTGCAGCACCGAGCTGTTGGAGCAGCTCAGCCTGCCTGCAACATCACTTCTGAGCTGTGCCAGTACCTGGAAATGGAGAGCCCACCAGGCAGTGCCCTGATGCCCCCTGCTCCTCTGATAAATGAATTATCCTTCCCAGCAGCTCCGGGGGATTGCTCCTTCCAGAGCGCGGCTGTTGAAGGAAACGCTGCTCTTTGTCAGCGCTTCATTTCGTTTGTCACCATCACCGCCGTGCGGGTGTCTCTTTGTGGATGGTGTTAAACAGCTCAGTTAACACCTGGCACGACCCGTAAAACATAAAATCTCCTGCTCGACAAAGGGGGCTTTGTGCATTTAGCAGAGCGCAGGGGTGTGCTGCCATTTCAGGGTGGGAGCGGGAGCATCAGCTTGGAGATTTAAGGGAGAAGTTTGGAGAAATGCAGGCATCTGTGTCCCGGGGAGAGATTTGAATTGGCAGCTTTCCAGCAACACATGCCATTGACAGAGTTTAAATTTATTTAGTGCCTGACAGAAGTACTTCATTAATTGCAGAAGCACTCCTTGTCTACGAGTATAATCAGAAACAAGGTACTTGAGCTGTCATGATTCAATGCAAGAGTTGTGGTACTTGGGGAAAAGTAAACAAACTAATTTTCCTCCGAGGCTGACTTGTTCCTTGGCAGAGTTTATATGCTCAGTGCCTGATTTGTCTCTTTTTTAAGTGGTTGATTTTTCATTAATCCGTGCATCAGAACTGGCAAGCACATGATCTGTAAAACTGTAAGAACTGTGAAGCTATAAATGGCATGTGAAGGATGGCACATGTATGAGAAAACCTGTACATTCATCGATATATTGTAAAAAGTTAGACATCTATCTGAAAGAAAACCATGCAATTATTCTTTATAAATTTATATGCAGACCTATGCTCACTGCAAATATTTCAAAATTCTCTTTTTTGTAAAACAACTTTTCTATTTTATGGTGCTTTATATAGGTAAGTGTGGAAACTTCATGTTGAGAAGATTGGTCAGCCTCTGTTTTTTCCAAATAGGCACATGGACAATCTAATCAAGCTCTGGGATATTTTGGGAAAGCTGGAAAGGATAGAGAGCTATGAACAGCGTGCTTCAGATTTGTCCAGATCCTGTGAGGCTTTGGCTCTTCATGTGGCACAGGACCACAACTTCTCTGACAGATTGTTTATAACTTCTGGAAGTGATTTTTCTGCTCTGGTGAACTTAATCACTCCTTCCATTGTTTGGGATAAAGCTACATTCCCAAGTTTTGTCTCTATCAAATCCAGCATTTGTACATGCAAGGCTGTCTATAAGGAAGGCTGGCTGCTATCCTGACGTTTTCCTGTGCATTTTCATTTAACTGTCAAGTACAGGACTCATTTGTGTGGTCCTTTTTCAGTGCTTGAACCAAGTTCTGACACTTTGAAAAGGACTAATTTGATTCACCACGTCCAAGGAGTTATCTTGTTATTTTCCAGGGAGAGAACAATGTGCCACTGTGTCCTCAGCTCCTCTAAACTCACAATGTTCTCTTTGCTTCAGTCACTGTGAGCTCTTCAAGAACAGCATGAACCTTTCAGAAGCTGGCAGTACTGACAGTACCCTGTGCTTTGTGCTTGAGGACCTTGGCATGGCCTCTAACACCAAAACAAGCATTTTGAGTTCGTGCTCCAGGTGTCAAAGCCTTTTTCTCTTTCCTTTCCATTCCCACCTTTCTGCATCAGCACATGTTCAGTGCAAAGCTGAAAATTCTGTTTGAATAGCTTATGGCTCTGTTACCCCAGAGCCATAAGCCATTCAGCATCCTACCCTGGAATTGCACAGTTCAGTTCTCCTGCAGTCCTTTTCCTTGGATTTCTCAGGGCAGGAAGGAGATTCCAGTCAGGCCCTGCCACCGCTGCAGGGGAACATCTTACCCAAAAATACCAAAACCCATCTAAAAATATTTCAAGGGCAGAGTTCCTAATACTTATTTGCTACTATTAAAGAACAGAGGAGGCTGGGAAACTTCTGAGGGTTTGAGGAACTTGAACACAGTAATTCAAACACTGTTATTAAAGTTTGCCTTTGAAAATCCTCATTAGGATATTGGTTTACTGTCTTCTGGTCTCAGTCAGGTTGAATTATGTTGTTTACCATGGGTCAGAACCATGACCATGAATAGAGAACTCTGTTGCTCAACTGCTTTGCAGCATCCAAACTTTTTTAAAAGGTGATATCACTCATCACACACTTGAGGCTGAAAAGATTAATTGCAACACTTTGCATCAGCATCAGGCTTACAAAGGAGGCATCTGAACCGGGTTTCAGCTGATTAAAAAAAAATCATTCTGAGTCTACTAGCAACCAAGTGGGTGGCACACATTATTTATTACTGAGTCCAGCTGGCAAGACACATCTCATGTCCATGTGGTTAAATTCTTTCATCTCTGAACAAGAGTGTGTGCAATGAGTTGCCCATTGGAATCATTCCTGGCTCATATTATGCTCTAAAATGTGACCAAGTATTGTTTGGGACTGATATGGGGCAAAACCACACCAGGAACTGTGCAAACAGTTTCACAACATGGGCAGCGGAAAGAAATGCCAAGCCTTGGGCTCTGGTGCAGTTTAGTTCTCGGTATAAAAAGAGATCTGAAGATATGTGTGGAAAAGTTCCCTTGGAGCCAACTAAACCTCTGGGTTAAACCTTTGGTTTGGGATTGGTGATCTTGAAAATGCTGAGCATGGAGTTGGTCAGTGTACCAGCTCTCCTGAGCACATCATCAGTTCATCAGCATAAATATCCCTCTTTGTACAAAGTCCTGGGCTTTTATTTCTCCATGGAAAACATGGAGAAAGGATGTATCAGGATGCCTTTCATATTATCTTTGCTACTCTATTTAACAGTCATGTTTGCCTCTTTGCCTGGTTGGAAGGTTAATCCTAGTGATCTGAAAGCTCAAAGTTTGTCATATTTGGGAATATCCCAAGGGCCTACACAGAGAAAATCCATCAACACCACACAGTAACAGGTAATCCCACTGCTGTGACATCAGCAGATAAGATACTGCAAGGTTCCTGTCTTCTTTTCCAGCAAGCACTTACCATCAAGTTTAACAGCAAGGAACTCATTTTTCAAGAGCTCCAAACACACCAGTGCTGATTTAAAGTGCTGGCCATGAAATGGGGAGTGGGGGAAGAAGGGATGGGGAACTACATCCTGAAAAACACAGCTCAAGCAGGACCAAATACAAGAACCAGAGCAGCTCTCCTGGGGTACAGCCCCAGGTGAGGCTTCTCAGGTGCTTTTCCTTCTCATTTAGCATTTCTTCCACAGCAGCCTGACCCAAGCTCTCAGCCCCACTGTGTCAGAGAGCTGAGTGCCCAGGGCTGGGAGGGCAGGGCTGCAGCACTCCCTGCTGCACACAAAACCCTTGCCAAGTGGGGTTTGCCAGCAGGGATTCAACTGGTCCTAGTCTGGCCAAGGATCTCCTTCTGGTTTGGAGGTACCCAGTGAGTCCAAGAGCCCTGTCCTTCCTTCCAGCCCTTCTTGTACTCGTTTCAGGCCAGGCATGCCATCCCTGTTCAGTGTGCTGGAGTTGGTTTTCCTGCTGGATGAGAGCACACCTGCAACTTCCCAGCATGGGAAATCCTGATCCTCAGGCAAAAATCACTTTGCTGTGCATCCAGGTACACATGTTCTTCAGCTGCTGTCCTCCCAGGGGCTCTTGTTGGTTTGGCTGGGACATGTGGCACTGCAAGCACAGTGAAACTGCAGCTAGATTACACCAGCCAGAGAAAAATGAGCCACATCCTCACATCCACATGTGGAAGCACTCTGCCTTTTTCTGCTCTTTATGCTGAGCTTCCTGACCCTGGCTGAAATGCTGTTCTTTCAGCTTTGTCTTTGTGTGTGTATTCCTGCATCCATCCATTGCTTTGAGGCCACACATTGTGTTATGGTTTTTTTTCCAGAAATTCTGATGTTGAGGAGAACAGGTATGGCAGGGTGTGTGCCTTTCTTTTTTACACCAGCATGAGTGATGTCAGAAAGAAGAAAGGAGGGAAGATAAGAGAAAGGTGCCTTGATGCTATTCCCTGAGCATACAGCTGAGATAAAAATTTGTCACTCTTGAGTGCATGAATTCACATGCAGGAAAAGCACAAACGTACATACTGACAACCCGCTTAGATACAGAATATTAATTTCTATACATCCTTTTTTAAAACATCTTTTCATTTAAAAAAATAAATGAAATTGCAGAACTTCTAAAAACCTCTATGCTGCACGAGTAGGATGGCATCAGCTACAGAGCAGGTGTGCAGGTTGTAGCAGTTTAAGGTGATGAATTTCTAGTCTGAGGCAAGGTGTGATTTATGAGATAATTAGAAAACTAAATGTGTAACCACCCTGTTTACATGTGGGGAAGTCAGGATTTATAGACAAAAACTGCATTTTGCTTTATATTAGTCACTATCTGAGAAACTGGGAAATGCCAGTGAGAATTTAATGTTGTCGTAATTGAGATAAGTAGAAGGAAGATGGGCAACAGGGTGTAAGAGCAGCAGAAAATTGATTAAAGGAGTTTTGTCCTTGTTTGCAAGAGGGCTCAAATAATCTAAAGACATTACAGGAATACTATGTAATGGCTACTACAGACAGAAAAGATGTGGAAAAAGCTCTCAGTCTTGTAGAAATTTTAAAAAAATTAGTTAAAATAGTCTTTAGATTTTTCATGCACTTTCCTTCCTGTTACAAATTGCACATAAGCTCCTGATTTGCTTTTCCACCTTTTTTTCTTAACAGTGAATAGCATTTTATTTTTCGCTTTAAATGAAAAGCACTGAAATTAAATTAATAAGCATAATGCAATACTATATATGAATGTTTTTACTACTTTTTCCGTGTTGAGTAAGGACCCAGAGACAGAATGTAAGCTGTTTATCTTGTACTTTTTTTCCTCTTTACTTAAAGTCAAAGTGAACTTTTCCAGTAAGCACAGTGGGTGAGATTCTGATGTCATAAATACTAAACTTTTCCTTTCATTTCAGTGGAGTTAGGAGTGTTTATAATGTTCCACAGACTAATTTTTCTAAAGCATAGCATTTATTTGCTTGTAGAAAAATCACTCCCATAACTCTTAAGAGTCATGAAAACTGTGGATTTCAGTAAACTGCTTTCTAGGGCAATGGTTACTTAAATACTGAAATGGGAGATTGAGTTATAGACTGAAGGTTCTGCAGAATTTGGAGCAAGATCAAGCTACTCTGCTATTAGAAGTAAATAAATAAGACATTATTTCTCAGGACTTTTCTTTCAGTTCTGTGTGGTGCTTAAATAATTCGAATTATTGATGTTTGGCTCCTCTCTTTAGATTTTTCAATGTAATCAAATCAATATTGAGAAATAAGTGTGAAATTACAACTAACTGAGCACTTTGTCCCAACAAAACATTTCATTACGAGCTGCAAATGAACAGTTAATGATTTTAATGGAGCTTTATGAATGCTCAAAATTAATCATCAATCATTAAACATATTAAAGCAGGTAGCAAGTTTTGCTGCTTAAAGGAGCCCTTTGACCTTGCTTTTATGAGCAGTGTTTTGGATAATTAAGAGCCTAACCATCCTAATTCTTCATACAGCACCCAGCTGTAAAATGTTATTCCTGAAAATTGTATCATTGCCTGTACCAGGGGAGATGATTTTCTTTTTGTATCTTCTGCTCCCACACAAGCTGAAAAGCTTTTACAGGGGTTTAATGGTAAGAAGGTTTGATTAATCTATTCCATCTAGTTTGTCAATATGTTGCCCTAATATAAAGATTTAATATATGGATTTTATATTTAATATATAAATTCATTTTTTATGAGATTCTGTCTGCAGGAATTCAGGTGCACAGCTGTGCCACTGCCTCACCACCCTCACGGGGAAGAATTTCTTCCTAAATGTCTAATCCAAACCTCTCCTCTGTCAGTTTGAAGCCATTTCCCCTTTTCCCAACACCCCATGTCCTTGTCAGAAGTCCCTCTCCAGCTCACTTGTAGCTCCTTTAGGTGCTGGAAGGTGCTCTAAGCTGCTTTTTTCTTGGAAGGAAAATATTCAAATTATTTTGACAGGGACCCAAGTCCGTATGATACCTAAAACAAGTTCCAAGACCAGAATTCAACCCAAACAATTAGTAAAACTGGGTAAAAAAAGTAAAACTGAGTAAAAAAAAGTAAACTGGGTGTTGTCAGATGCTGCTGATGATAAAAAAGTGGGGTGTTAGTTGTTGTTACTCATCTCCCCACTCACTGAGCCTTATGCACTTGTTTACTCTCTTGAGTAGAACATGTGTCCTGAATCCATCACCTCCCCAGCTGGTGCAGAAAGGCTTTAAATAAAGCCAGTAACTCTGTCATATGCAACAGCTCATGTTAAGAACATTATATAACACCTGACACCTTCAGCAACCCCCAGAAGCTGGGATTCCTCCTGCCCAGCTGCTGGAGCCCAGTCTGGTGTGCCCTCAGTGGGAGCACCAGGCCCTCACACCTGCTGTGTCATCTCCTCCTGGCCTCCAGGTCACAGAATCATGGAATCATTAGGGTTGGAAAAGACCTCGAAGATCACCAAGTCCAACCACTTGTCCTGCATAGCCCCCTTGAGTACCCCAAATCCTCAAGTTCACCTTCTTTTTCCCTTCTTACCAGTTGCACCTTCCCAATGAGCTCCCTCCAAAGCTCAGCCAGTAGTTAGGTCCTTAATGGCCCATCAGTGCTGGTCTGGACACTTTTGTTCTTCATCCCCACCTTGCTCATCCCTTGTCTGCCTGACCTGTGTCCCTGTGTTTTGTTTATCCCTTTCCCTTTTACTTGTTATCCCCTGTGAACCAAAAACCCCTTGATCTTGTAACTTTATCGAGTTCCACGTGCCTTCAACAGTCTGTCCATCAAACTTGTTTAAAAGATCATTCTGAGAGCAGTTTCTGTGTGCATTAGAACTTCCCCGCACCCCAGCTGCCCTATAAATTTATCAGGTAGCATTTCTCATGAATGTGTATGTCCCAGGGTGTGCTAAACTGGGATGTTATTCAGTCCATTGCCCTCTCCATCAAACATCACCTTGTGAAGCATCAGTAAATATGGATTAAGTGTCTGTATTTCATGAGAGCAATTTTAAATCTGGTAAATATTTTTAACATTAAAGTGATTATATATATATATATGTCTGGAATTCAGTTTGTGCTTTAAGGCCTCCCTGAAAGATTACTTCATCCTCATTCCTGTGCTCAATAACTCACACTGGTTCTCATCAAGTCCACCCAAATATCCTTATTTGCTTTTACCGTCCTGGAATCTTTCCCCAAGATCCTTCCTATCCCCCACAACCCCCTTGTGCTTCCTATCACTCCTAAAATATTCTGCTCACCTAGAAAACGCTTCTGTCGCCAAAATATTTAATCTTGATCCTCTGTGAACGAGGACAAAAGGCTGTATACTAATTAAAGAGTGCTAGATCACTAATTATTGAAACAATGCCAGAGTTCCAATTAACTAAATAGTGCTAGAGCACCAACTCAGATGTTCTGCTTTTTCTGGACAGAAAACTGTTAACACACTCTGGCGTAACACTGGTTTGTACCAGCCCATGATCCTCATAGCAAATTTTACACATGGTTTGGAAAGCCAGTATGGACAAGGGCCCATAGGCAACATGGATGGGACCTTTCTGTTTCAGGGATAAAAGGGTTTTGCCATATGGACACAAACAGGGCTGCTTGAGTTGGTTCTGTGGTGTTGGAGTTGGATGCCATGATCGCTGTGGGTCCCGGGGGAAATGCAGACATCCCTCAAGAGCTCTGCACTGAAACAATGCCTGGAGTGGAGGAATTCTGAAAACAGCTGTAATTCATCATCCCCAGTGTGATTTATTTCTCCTTTGGGCATTACAACACAGCCCAGCATCAAAGCCCCAGTGGTGATGGCGTGTGCATGGCTGTGGAGGACAGATTATGGACAAACAACTGCTCAAGATAAATGCCTGATGTCCAAAAGGAGAATAAACAACTGCATTCTTAAACATGGCTGTATGTAGGGAACACATAAAGCCTTTGGAAAAATAAATTAGTGGTAGGAAATGAGCGGGCTGGGCAGGCCTAACAGGGATGATGAATGCAGTGAAGGTGAGGGAAGAGACTGCTTGGGTAGGAGGCCACTTTCTGAGCTCCTACCAAAACCAACTGGGAGCTAAAAATGATCTGTGGTGTAAGGGGGAAAATGTGCTCAAGGACTAAAAAGGGGTCTCAGTGCTGAAATATCACACTGAACTTTTTATGGCTCACACTGAAATAAAAATTATTTGTGAAAGAGGACTGTATATGGGAAAGGTCCTGGATCATGCATTCCATGGAGAGTGGATCCCATTAGCACACCTGCCTAGGTGACCCTTGCTGTCTTCTCCAGTTCATTTCCATAACTCTCCCTTTTTTTACTTGACAGCTGCTCTCTGACTGCAGTTCCAAGTGCGCTTTACTTCCCACCCATTGATGGCCTGTGTGTCCCAAGGGGATTTCCCCAGACCAGGGAAAACAGTCTCTGGATTTCCATCAGCTGCAGGCATTTCTTGTTTCCTTCCTCTCTGGAAACAAAAAGCAAGTTTGTGTTTATATTTATATATTTGTATTTATGTTATCTATATTTTTATCTATATATCTATCTATATCTATATCTATATCTAATCTATATATATCTATATCTATATTTAACTGAAGAACAAATGCATCTACTATGCTCCCTGATTGCACCTTTAACCATTACATGGATACAAATCATGATGTTCCACAAGCACAAAATATAAGGGACTGCAGTTAATGGGTATATAAAAAAAGCTGTGGTTTCATTTATTGATTTGACAAAGATCAGTTCGTGTCACGTGGAGCAGCAGAAAGCTGGGCTGGCAAATAAATCTCTTAAAACAGACAGATAACACAACATGTGCACAATAATACCTGTGCACCCACGCTGGCCTCTCAAGCCTGGGTCTGCCCTGCCTTGTTTATGACTTGGTCTGAGAGAATTCCAAATTTCTCAGGATTTTTCTGCCTCGTGGCTCTATGGGAACCCTACAGTGTGGAGGTGTTTGTGTAGCCTTGGGCTCTACACTGAGCAGTTGGGTTTTTTCCACACAGAGAACATTTTTGATCAGTTTAATGAGTTATGGGTATAGATAAGCTGCATTGATACCAGATTTAGACACAGCTTCTTGGCAGATATTTTAGTATAAAAAGACATTTTCTTGGAAAAAAATGCGAGCATTTCATTAAAGATGTTTCAGTTTCCCTTTCTTCTCAGTTGCCAGGGTAAGTTGCAATTTATTTGAGCTGGGAAAAGATGAAGCTCTCAACCTCTAAGTGGTGCAGATTAGAGCATATACATTTTTTTCTCTCTGCAGTTTCTGTGCTAGGCCAAAACCTAATGTGGAAGGGTTTTCCTCTATTGTGGGAGCATTATCTCCATGGGAAAGGAGTTCTCTGAGGGAGCAAAAACCTGCAACCCAAAAGAAAGGGGATGTAGGTTGGTGCATAAAAGTGGGGTTGGAGTGTGGGAAATGAGTAATTTATACAAGAGCTTTGTATCTTGAAGCCTGTTTATTGTCTTTTTCACTCATGGAGGATGAAAAACTCACTCCAGGATGGAGAGTGACCACAGTGTCACCCGTGCAAGCCTCCACCACTCCATCTTCCAGGCCTGGCTGGCTGTGGTGACTATTGCTCTTTAGGAATCTACACTACAAACTGCTCTCCTTCCTTTTTTGTGTTGGGGGCAGTCTCTGGGACTCCTCTGAAAGGGATGCTCTTCAGAAGGCCTGGCTGGCAGGGTGAGTGATTGGAGGCCATGAAGCTGAACCAAACAGCTGGAGGTGGCAGGTAATGCTGGAGTCTTACACTTGAAAAAAAGCCTTAAATTAAAAAAAAAAAAAAAAACCCAGTGAGAGAATAAAAGCTCCCACTTTCCAAAGCCACAGACATTGTTTCTGCAGAGGCATGGCATGAATGGATGTAAAATATGTTGTTGTTTGATCCAGATATCACTTTAGATTTCCTACCCCAACTACCTGGGGTACTACACCCACATTCGTGGTGGAACCCTTATCAGCAGCAAATGGGTCATGACTGCAGCACACTGCCTCAGCACGTGAGTAGGATAAAAACTGTTAAAACCCCTGTTCTGCTCCTCATTCTGATAGTATAGGGTTAAAATGTTTCTAAAATTATGGGTATAGTATTTGGAAAAAGGGTGGTTAGGCCTGAGAAAATGTACCTGTAGTAGATCATGGGATAAGGCCTGGGACATAAGTACTAGGTCATAGAAGATTGTTAGATGGGATGATTATCTGATAATTGAACATAATTATTATGTATACATATGAATCATGGAAAATAATGTCTTGGTGGGCTCAGGAGCTCACACTTGGGTGGAATCAATGGATACAATAGAACAATGTAAGTTTAATGATTAGCATATAGTTATATAAGGGAAAGGTATAAAATATGCCCATTTTCAAACCCCTGTTGGAGTTCTGTGGTCTGCATACCATGAACTCCCAGAGAGCATGCTCTCTCAATAAAAGCACCTACATGTAATCAAGCTATGCAGGATTATGTGTTTCCTACCCTGTGCTAACAATTCTTGCTGCAGATGGGAGCCAGACCCTTTTCCTTCTCAGAGCTCCCCTCTGGTGCCCTGCCTTGCACAGCTGGACATCTCCCTGCTCACTTAATCAGGGGAGCTGGAAAACTCTGCTGGCTTCAGCCTTGATTTTACATATTAATCGCTGACTTCCTGGGAGTGGAAATCAAGCTGATTGCTGATTTGCATAAGAGGAGGTGCATTTGCATGAGTGTGAGCATTCCTCATGGGTTTGCATGGGAGAGATGGAAAGATGGAACAAAAGGGGTGTTTGCTTGTTCTCAGGCAGTGCTGTACAATGTGTCATTGCCATGGGACACCAGCAACCCAACACTCCCCTTTAATTGCTGCTGCCTTTAGAGATTGTACTTAAAATAAAGTGTAGCCAGCTGGTCCTTCACACTCTGCTCCAGAAAGGTGCAGAAATGGAAAATGAAGCTTCTTCTTCAAGACCAAGCTCAGCACTGTAGTGGCTCATGCTGCACCTTCAGTTTCTTCACCAGCAAACTGCATTCCCATTATCCCAGAGGATCCAGGTGGCCTCAGCATCAAGGCAAGGAGGTTTGGCATGTGAAGTCAAGAAATATTTGTTACCTTTTCCTGTGTTCCCTTCACTGCAAAGGTGGCTTCTAATAAAAGTAGCCATGCAGAGCCCTTAAAAAATTGTGGAAAAACACATAATGTGTGATTATCTAAATATAGGAATGTAATATAGAAACATATAGGAATAAAGCAGGTTGTACAATTATACATAGTACAGTTATAGGTATGGGATAATTATAGGTCTGTAGATATTTAGTGTATTTTTGTGTGTGTGGTTTAATTGTGTCAGAACCTTGTTACAAACCAGGTTGTGAACCCAGGAAGAACCTTTATCTTCTCATGTATTTTAAGTCTATAGTGCTCCTTACTCCAATCCAGTCATTGCTCAGATAATTTGGCTGAATATTTCCTTCCCTTCCTCCAATCCAGGGGGACTCTGGGGGTCCTCCCTGCTACAGGGATGATCACTGGGAAGTCCATGGGATTGTGAATTTTGGGTTAGTTCCCTCCTGTAACACCTACCAGAAGCCCACAGTCTTCCCACATGTGTCAGCCTACATGGACTGGATCTACAGGATAAATTACTTCATGCCTGTGCATCTCCCTGGAAAGCAAGGGGTTGGCCAGAGGAATTTTTCATTTATTTTTCATTCAGAGTAGGTTGGTTTTTTTTTTTAATTAAACCATTAGGAGTGGAACAGGGAGATCTGGGGAGGTCTAAAATCAAGATATTTGATGCTACTTTTGGTGTAGTCAAACAATTGTAAGGAAGCAGCTGCTGCCTCAGAGCTGAAATGCTCTGCTGAGGACCACAGACAAAATTCAAGCCAGGCAGAAACTGGGCTCTGTGTCCAAAAAATTATCATCACCATTCACCCAGACAAACCTTGCTGCAGGAAACCACGGGAGGAATTAGTTGGATGGGAAATGCAGCAAACATAAAGCATCTCTAAAAGTGCAAATCCTGCAGTGCTGCACTATCCACCCTCAGCTTTACACTTGGGAATGAAGAACAAGTTCTTTTCTCCATAAATAATGACTGGCACAAGGAGCAGCCTTTTCTCAGGCACAGGGGATGGTCTTGTGGAAAAGCCCCTGTAAATTGTGGATTCTGCTGGAAAGAAAGGTGGGGAGAGGTGTTTTAAATCAGTGTGGGGTAGAGGGAGGCCACTGCTGTCCATAAACCTTCTTGGGTGGGAATAGGTTGTTAGAGCAGTCCCCTGGCTCAGCTGGGAGCAGGCCCTTCTTCAGACCATTCCCTGGGATGGAGACATGCCTTATTCTGCCTCTCTGCTGAATTAATCTGTTGTTTACTTTTCCAGACTATGGAGGTTTCTAGAGAAGGATCGCTTGGTTCATGAATATATGATATAAAATTAAGTACCTGTGCCCTTTAACCCTCCTCTCATCCCTTCTGCACCTCTCTGGGTTATTAACAGCAAGATTTGGCTAATATTGGTGTAATAAAGTCTCAGTGAGTGCAGCCAGTGACCTGTTGTGTGTTTGCTCAGCCTTAGGCACTGGGTCCAACCCCGTCAGCAGGGTTTTCCTTGCAGAACTGGGTTCTCTTCATATTCCCAAACAAACAGCTTCAATCATAGAGATGCTCCTAGAGAGAGCATTTGCCTCAAGTGTGTTGGCAAACTCAACCCATAGAAAGCACAATTCGTCCAACCTGTTCTTAAATTCACTCTGTACAGGATGATTTTTTTAAGACTGAGAACATAGAAAAGGGCATTTCTGGTGCATGCTGTTCTAGGCAGGAAGCAATAAATTCCATGTAAAACAATCCCCTGTGCTGTTAGGTGTGCAGGGGCCCTTATTCAGTCAGCTGGGCAAGCCTGTCTGCAGTGAATAATATTTCCAAATATTAGCCACACAGCAGAGCTGGTAAAGGGAGGGAAGGAAGGAAAATATGTATGTGAACAATAAAGCAAGATTTGTCTTTTGATGGTCTGCAAAACCATCCCTTCTCCATCCCTGGAAGGGTTCAAGGCCAGGTTGGATGGGGCTTGGAGCTACCTGGGGTAGTGGAAGGTGTCCCTGCCCATGGTAGGGAGGTTGGGACAAGGTGACCTTTAAGGTGTCTTCCAACCCAAATTATTTTATGATTCTATAAGCTACAAAACCATCCTCTTGGAAAACACAGGGAATCCCACAACCTCCTCTCTCTCCCTTTTGCTGTGTGTAAGACGCACATTTATGGATAAAGGATTTCGATTTAGCTCTTTAATAATTTTAAACCACCTATGTCCTATCCCTCCTAAAACCTGCACACACCTGGGGCATAGCACTATTTTAGCAAAATCCTCTCTCTTTGGGGAATGCACAATTCTCCTTTACAGAAGCCACTAGAGGGCATTGGCCAACCAAGGGAATGTCACACATGGCTACCGCCGACTGCTAAAGGAGTTTTTTTGGGCTAAGACTGATAAGCCTTGCACTCTGCCCTCCGTGTTTGCTTGCAGACCCACAGATAAGCAGGAGCTGCTTTTCACCTCTGTTTCCCAGAGCTCTGGTCTGCAAACAGTTAAATTTTCCTTATTATGGCAACCGAAAATGAAAGCAGGGGTGTTTTCTGTAAGGCTTGTGAAGGAGCAAAGTCCTGGCTGTATTCTTGGCTCTCAATTTTATTATGCTGCCCTTGGCAGTGTCTCCTGGGTGCTCAGTAGTTTGGCAGTTCTCCTCTTCTGACAAATTAAAAACCCTGAATCTCAGTTTTTCCCACCCCTTAATAGTACTGAATAGTTCTTGCTCCTTTTAAGTCAGCATGTGTGATTTCTGCTGCTACATCATAGAATCCCATAAAGGTTTGGGTTGGAAAGGATCTTAAAGTTATCATCTAATGCCAGCCCCCCTGCCATGGACAGGGACACTTCTGAAAGAGCCTGGGTGTGCTCTGTCCCAGGAATGTCCATCTAAGAGCGCTCAGCAGCCACCTCTCAGGAGCTCACTGGCACCTGAGATCTTGCCTGACTGTATTCAAGTTTTTCCTTCGAGTTGCAGAAGGAATTAAAAAGACACAAGATCGAAGGCTTTGGGAAATGACAGCTTACAAAGGGAGCCTCTCAAACTACTTCCAAAAATTACTCAGATGCTGAGAAGTGAAGTATTACTGTGCCTGATGCCTGGGCTGGGGGTCTAGCCCTGTGTGCTTGGTGGAAGGGGGGATTTGGATGTCCTGGATGGTCCCAATTTCTCATCAGCCTCCATCCCTGGCCAGGGCTGAGCAGAGCTGGGAATCACTGGGGATGTTGCTGCTGCTGGGACCACACCAGGAATTTAGTGAGTGTGCACGTGCCTTGCCACAACCCAAAACACCACAGCCATCCCCTGTTTGTCCCCTGATGTGACAGCAGTGACAGGCTGTCCCTGCTTCTGCCCACAGTTGTGCAAATACCCCTGTGGTCTCCACAGGGCATCAGCTGCTTGAAACCTCTGGTCATAAACTGTCCTGAAATCCAGGCTGGACATTGCTCCTTTAAATCCTTCCTCCACATGAACAAGTCCTGGACCTGTTCCTACAACTGCCAGGAGGCGAAACCTCAGGCTGTACCCACAGGAGCAGGAGAATCAGGTGCTGGAGACACACAGCTCTAATTCAGGGTCATTATCACGTCCCCAGTGCCAAGAGCAGCATTTTCTTTCTGTGTTTTGCTGACAGGAACAGCTTGTGCTGCTCAGCCATGATTTATTGTGTAGGATAAGAGGGAGGCAGGAGCTGGCAGCACACGGGCAGGGCATGTGTGCCTCCCCTGTGCCTCCTTTCCCTCTCAATATCCAAGTGCCTGGCTAGAGCTGCATGTTCCTCAGCACTGCTGGGCAAAACTCTGATCCCAGGAGCACACCTTGGAAAGCCTGTGGAAAATGCAGTGCTCCACAGGATTTACTGTGTGGAGATGATAGGTTTAACAGCAAGATAATATCCAGTGGTACTGGGAAAACACAGCTGGGCATAGTGTTATAATGCTCATAGGGAATGTCCACATCCTCTTCCCCAAAACTGAGTGGGGAGGCTGCAGCTGAAGCAGGGAATTAACTAGATTTTGGAAAACTGATGCTGTCCACGTGTTTATGGAGAGCAGAAAAAGGAGACAACCGTGGCAACAAGAGAATTAGCTCCTGGGGGGCTGGCTCTACCACGTGCAGGGTGCTCTGGTGAGGTGTAAGGCTGTCTGCAACACTTTGGGATATTTTGGGAGGTGAGGCTGCAGATGCTGTGAAACAGGGGATGCACAGATCAAATACAGGAGTCAGTGCCATTAGAAATGTCTCAGAACATTCTGTCCCATTGTATCCCATCCCAACCCATCCTATCCTTCTGTGTCAAAGGGGCACAGCTCTCCTGAGGTCCCTTGTCATCTCGCCACCCCCTTGGGCATGTCTTCATGCCCTCGAGCACCTCAGCTGGCCCAAAATACAACAGAGCTGGGGAGCTTTCAAGTCACACAGAGCTCAGCAATAGGGCCCTCAGCCACACCATGGACGCAAAAAATGTTCTGGTTACAAACATCTCCTTGTGCAAATCATACCCTGACACTGCTGTCCTTTATCAGGATAACCCCAAAACCTCTGCAGCTGAAATTGTAGCACTCCTTCACCAATCAGTTCTTGCTCACTCACAGGCAAAAGTGATGGATATTTGGGAATGTGGCTACAAGGGGCCCTGTTGCCTCCTGACAGCCATTCAGCCTTAATTACCAGGGAGCACTTTGGGATGCTTTGACTATGAAAAGCACTTAGGTACCATTAAGTTTCCATCTCTATTTACTCCAAAGTAGTAGCCAAGTATTTATTTCCAGGGAAACGTAATAGATAATAGTTTCCTTTGCAGAGGATCTCAGGGGAGCAGGTTTATTTTGGAGGGAGATCCTTGTATGTTATTAATTCTGTAATGTTTTAGCCCAATGTGTGGCTCATGTGGTCCGCAGGGAATCTCAAGCCTTTCAGCCTTCTCAGCTGGGCTGACTAAAAGCCTCTGTGCTTGTGACAGAATATTTCAGCTCTGTGACTGCAGATATTCCAATTTTGGTGGGTTTCTTGCACCTACAGATGTAATGGAGTCAGGCATGTCCAGCACATTTTGTCCTCACTCAGCTTCCCTGATCAAAATAGAGGTGCATCCATGGAGGGGGTTGAGCATTTGCCTTCTGGAGATGGTTTCACCCAGCTGAGGATGTGGGTGTGACAAGCCCCAGGACACCCCCATCTGTCCTCCAAACCCCAGTGGCCATTTAAGCTGTATTTTGTTTCCTTTTACTATGATATCCTAGTGAGATACGTGGTGCATCTGGTCCCACAGAGGAGAACAAGCATTGCCCAGGAGCAGTTTGGCCAGCTGAGAAGCTGGGAGCAGGAGGCAGCTGCCCAGCAGATGGCAATACTGCCATTTATTCAGCAGCAGGCTGCGAGGGGTAAAACAAGCTGATGGGAGTGTGTGGATTAAGCTGCCCTAAAAATTCCTAATGGTCGTAGCTGTGGAGCAGAATCATAGAATCATCTCCTGGTTTGGGTTGAAAGGGACATTAAAGATCATCCAGTTCCCACCCCCTGCCATAAGCAGGGACACCTTCCACTAGACCAGGTTGCTCAGACCCGTGTCCAACCTGGCCTTGGACACTTCCAGGGATAGGGAATCCAGAACTGCTCTGGGCAGCATCTCACCACCCTCACAGGAAGAATTTCTTCCCGATATCTAATCTGAACCTTCCCTCTTTCAGTTGAAACCCATTCTCCCTTTTCATTTTGAAGCCACTGACCCATCACTCCATGCTGTTGTCCCAAGTCCCTCTCCAGCTCTCCTGTGTCACCTTTAGGCTCTGGTAGGGGCTTTAAGGTGTCCCTGGAGCCTTCCCTTCTCCAGGTGAACACCTCCAGCTCTCACTCCTGAGCGGAGGGGCTCCAGCTCTCAGAGCATCCTCATGGTCTGGAAGCAGCAGTTTATCACAGCTTCTCTGGCAACAGGAGTTTACATTTCCCTTGAGGTGTGAGGCCAGAGAAGCCCTGGAGGAGTTTCTGGGCGCATTGGAGATGGTCCCTCTGCAAGGTGCTGCTGTTAAAGCCGTGCCCACTCTGCTTTCACAGAGCTGCACCTTGGAAGGGGTTAAACCAGCTGCAACCCACCACTTTCCCGTCCTTGGCAGGGCTGAAACCAGCCGGCTGCCTGCACACAGAGCTGTCCCAGCCCGGTGACATCCACCTGGCACTCCCGCCCCATTTGGCACCAGGCAGTGCTGCTCCTTCCCATCCCTGGCAATCGATGATTCACTGACCCCAAATAAACCCGTGCGTGCACTCCACACCTTGCTTAGGGCTTCACCACCCTCTTTATTTCCATTTATTCTCTTTTTCTCCCTGCACACAGTCACCCTGCTGGCAGCACCGGGAGGCTCAGCATTACTCATCGCCTGCTTTCGTTTGGTCCCGAGGTGCCAGCACGGGTCGGGCTGTGCGCGCAGCCACCAGACTAGAAAGCATTTTGTCCCCGGGTGGCGGAGCTGCCTCCGGAAAAGGGATGAGTCACTTGGCGACCCGGGGCCGCCGGGGACAGGAACAGCCTGTGACGCCAGGCTCGGTGACTCCAGACCTGGCGCCGTGCGGGAATGAGAGTTCCGAGGTCTTTTCTCCTCAAGAGCAGCTATGAAATGACGGATAGGATGGACTTTAATTCCGTCAGAGGAAAATAAAAAAGCAAACAAGCAAACAAACAAAAAACCCAAATCAAACAACCCAGGAGCTGCAGGGCAAGGTGAGGGCAGGGGTGTTGGCTCTGCAGCACTGAGGGCATCCATAGGGTCTTGTGCTTGCCTTGGAGGCAGGAGATTTGGGGGTAAATCTTTTTTCGTTGCTTATCTGGCTGATAGAAGGAAAAGGGCAGGTTTGTAAAGAGTATCTGAGCAGCGTGACACTGCAGTGGGTAAGGGTGTCTTAGACCTTCTGCAGAGGCAATAAAAGCATCCCAGGTGATGCATTCCTGGGGCTTCGAGACCCCTGCCACTGCAACAGGCACTTCTGCCCATCCACTCTGCCCAACCAAGAGAATTTTCCATGGAATTCAGCAGAAGTTTGCCAGGGCTGAGGCTTTAACTCAGACCTGGAGGTCAGCTTGGCTTTCCCAGGGAAAGGGCACTGCAGAATCACCAATTATTGGCATGTTCCCATTAGAGTTAAATCTGTCACTGGTATGGGATGGGGAAAAAACCTCAAAGTCCTGCACCAGGGTCAGGGCAATCCCAAACACAAACATGGGTTTGGTGGAGAATGGATCGAGAGCAGCCCTGGGGAGAAGGATTTGGGGGTGTTGATTGAGGAAAGGCTGGACACAACCTGGCAATGGGCACTGGCAGCCCAGGAAGCCCCAGCCACTTTCTGGGCTGCATCCAAAGCAGCATGCTCAAAGGAGCTGCAGAGGGACTTTGGACAAGGACACAGAGTTGATAGGACAGGGAAGCTGGCTTTAAACTGACAGAGGGCAAGTTTACATTAGATATTAGAGGAAAATAATTACTCTGAGGGTGGTGAGGCCCTGGCACAGGTTTACCAGGGAAGCTGTGAATGCCCCATCCCTGGAAGTGCTCAGAGCCACGCTGGATGAGGCTTAGAGCAAGGTGGTGAAGTGAAAGGCTTCGGGAGAGGGGTTGAACTAGGTGGTCTTTAATACAATCCCTTCCAACCCAAAGCATCCTAGGATTCTGTGATTCCTGTGGGGCTGCCCATGCCGGAGGCTGCAGCACCTTGGGGCTGTTTCAGCACTGTCCCTTGAGGGTCCCCTGGTGATGATGTCTCGTGCCAGGGCACGACACAAAGTCCTCACCATGAGCCAAAAACCCACCAGTGCTGCAGCTGGAGCTGTATGTTGGGGACTATTCCACTCCCAGACAGAAAATAGGTAATGTAAGAGGGAATTACAGACATAAACCCCATAAAAGAAAAAAAACCAAACCACAACCAAACACATCCCTCTGGGTGGGTAAACAGGCTGAGCTTCACTGTGTGTTGCAGAGCCTCCATGGATGAGCCTCTTTTCAGTATTTCTGCTTTTACAGCTCAGCAAATAATTTGTAACAAATAGTTTATTCAATTAATTGAGCTTCTCTGCTCTGGGGGCAGATGGCAACCTTTAAAAATGGATTCCCAATGGAAAACTAGACAATGGCATTCTTTGGCCAATTTCCCTTGCTTTCAGGTCAATGGCAGTGGTTATGATTTATGCCTGTGCTGACAGCCACAGGCCCATGGGAGAGGTGTGCTTTTCCCCATCTAGATTCCTGGGATTTATTCATCTTTTTTTCCTTTGTACCATGGGCTGCTTCACGTGCTTCTCTCCTCTTTACATGCTGTTGCCATGACCAAGAGTATTTTTCCTGTTTTTCCCCAGGGGCACAGGACCACGGTGATGCTTCTGTCCAGCTGCATCCTTCCAGGTCCCAGGGGGGCCATGGGGCAATGAGAAATGGTTTGTAACCCAGGAGGGAAAGTGGTTTCCAGGGTTTTCCAAGATTTCTCCTTGGTGATGGGGAGATGTGGATGCCACCATGACTGTTGTCTATTCCATCATCCCTTAGAGACAAGCAGCCACCATCCACAAGCCCAAAATTTTGGGAAAACCACATCCCATGCAGTGATTTTTTACTTTATTTAGGGAAAAGAGGAAAGGTTATTGTGTTACACAAAGGACATTAGTGAAGACACTGCCATATTCAAACAAAATTCTTTTATTGAAAGTGTAATGGAAATTTCTTCATATTGCTTTGATGAAATGAGAGACAGCAGCTGTAGACAAATATGCTTTTTTTATAAACAAAGGCAAATGGATAAGGTAAAAATAAAGCATTTTTTTTAACTTGTACCTTTAAGCAACATAATCACAATATATACACAAAGAAAGCTAAAATAAAGCTATGTTGAAACCAAAGCGTTTCAACCAATACATTAGATAATTACAGATTGTGTCAATAAATACCCAGTTTTTAAACTGTTTAACAGGCAACTTTTTACACAGATACCGAGAAGAAAAAAAAAATTATATATTTACAATTCAGTGCNATAATAGATATATCCAGGAAATCCTCCATCTGCCAGTAGTATTCCTACAGTTGCCCTCCTGCCCCAGGGGCGATGCCTTGCGGGAGGAAGCGGCGGCGAGCGCGGGCTCAGAACCCGCTGGTGGCCATGGGGGGGTCAGCTCCACTTCCAAGTTGACTGGCTCAATACCAGAGAAGATGTACAATTAAATAGCAACAATAAGGATTTTAAAAAAGCCCCAAGCAACCCACGTTTCGTACACCAGAAGTTTCCTAAATCGCCGGCAGGTTTGCAGCGAGGCACCTGTCGAAGAGTAGGTATCCAAGAGCACCATCCCTGTAGTTGGGGATAGAAATTGTTCAGCCAATAGAAAAATCCTCAAAATCCATTATTTCAGGGATGTTTCCCTTGTCTGTATGTCTCTGCACCCCCAGAAGTTCCCTCCAGCTGCTCCCAGGGCAGTGGAGCTGGGGACACCAGAACTGTCTCCTCCTCCTGTGCTGGTAATGCCAGGAATCACTCCCAGTATCACCAAATTTTCCAAGGGGGAATTTAAAGCTGGTAGGTTTTAAATCCGTTTTGCTTTTTCCATACCACTGGTGTAGGCACTTAGTGTATCACTGATGCACAGATTTTTTTGTCCAGTTACATCTCGTGGCCAAGCAGTGTCATGCTCTCAGACTGACTTAAATAGCAAAAGGCCAAGGCAGCCTCCAGTATCCTTCCTAAACACAAAGATTTATCTCATTTTAAAAACCAAAAGCCTTCAGTTTTTCAGCTTGGTCTTCAGGTCTTCAAAAACTGTACTCACAGGATAAATAACCCAATAAACTTCATATCCATCTGTTTTCCTTGAATTACTCAATTCACCTATATAAAAATACAGTACCATCAGTGTGACCCACTGTATTTTGGAGCTGTGACATCCTCGGTGCTGGGGAGTCCTAGGAGCACTTGCTGAGGAGCTTGAGCACTGTTGCTGTTTTGGCTTTTCTCTCCCAAAGCCCCCATGAGGGCTGCCAAGGTCCTGATGGTCACACCTCCCCACCCCTGCTGACAGTTCCTCTGCATATTCAGGCACCATAACTGATGGGGGAAGATCTCATGGCCAAATCCTTAGGAAATTAAATAAATTATAAAATAATTTACAAAAAGGGGTTGGGTTTTCTTTCGAGCTAGTATTAATGTTACTTCTTAAATAGTTGAAGGTTTTGCTTGCTTTGCTCTCCACAGTGACATTATGGAGGCCAGACACCATTCTAATGTCTACGACAAAGCTGGGAGAAACCAAGGGATGTTGCATGAACTCTTCCCTTGTCCCTCCCCTCTCACACCACTTCTGTTCAGCGTTTTTAGAAATGTGAAGTGAAGACCAAACAGCCAACATCATTCAGACTCAGAAAAACCAGGGTCATCTTCCCCCTGAAGACCTTATTGCCCTTCCAGGTCATCGACAAACCACAGTGCTATTCACGTACTACAGGTAGAAAATAAATAAATACAGATATATTATGCAAAAAAATATGATTGTACACATAATACATCTGAGGTATTACCAATTTAAATAAGGTTTCATGCTAGTTCAAGCTTCAGTGGCTAGTTAAATTCTGGAATTTGCAATAAATAGATGAAGAATGATTATGTATATAGTGTATGGATCTCTTCTGTAAACCTTGTCAGATTTAAACGTAAGAGTGTGTTGGGCCGACTCTTACGCAAACCACAAATTTTCACAATAAATACAGCTTCAAAAAGTTGCCTTAAAAAGTTCCTGCAACACTGAAACGTTTCTAGAAGGGGCTGTATGGACGACTGGCAACGTTAGCAAGAGTTTTTCTCAACAGGTCTTTTTGTACAAAACACAAGGAAATTCTCATGTGAAAGTCTTTCTCCCTCCCTCCCTTCCCCACCCCGTCATGAAAGTTTAGAAATTTTTGCACAAACAGTGAGAGAACTGATTGTAGCTGCAGTATGTCAAAACGTCCACGTTCTATAAAGACCAAAAATAGTTCATTTGCTTAGAAAGTCTTCTGCTGTTGCTGTTTTTTTCCTCGTTATACTTGAGTAGCACATCATCCTTTCAGTGAAAGTTTGCCTGTCCAACCGTTCCTCCGTTTTTCTTTCAGCATCAGTCCTTGCCCGAGCCCCATGGGTGTTTCACACTTTCACTGTCTCCATCAGTGATGACTTGATGGCATCCTCCAAAAGTTGATTGTCTGTGAAAGGGGCGGGGGTTTCAGGGACGGATTCGGACAAACCAATGAGGGACTCCAAGAAACAGGAGCCCTGATCTCCAGCTTGCGGGAAGCCAGGGAAATTAGGCAACTGAAACTGTAACGCTGAGAAGTTATCCAAGTTCTCATACTCCTTTAAGGAGTTGTAAAGGGGTCCCAAGTTATAGTCCGAGAAGGACTGGAAGAAATCCAAGGAATCAGAGGAAAGGCTGAGGTCAGCGTAGCTCTTGGAGCAAGGCTCAGTGGAGGATGAGGTGCAGCAGGACAGCCCATCACACCTCACGTGGGCTGCATCTTCCAGCAAACCCCCACTGTCCTGGTTGGCATTCTCATCCAGGCACTCCGAGAGGTGGGACAAGTGGCCAGGGATAGGCTTGGCCTCGCTGCCGTGGTCCTCGATGAAGAAGTCGGTGGGATGGAAGCAGCCAAGGTCATCCTGGCCACGCCTGCTCTCTTCCTCGGCATCCGAGTCGTTGAAGTGGAGGATGCGCGCCAAGCCGTCGTCGTCCACGTCCGACTGGGATTTGTCGGAGGGGAGGCTCTCGTAGGGCTCCTCCAGGTCCTCGCTGGGGTGGGAAGAGATGGAGGAGTCTGTCATGTCGCTGCTGCAGCTGTTCTCCCCCAGGGCCTCCAGGTCGGGGCTGAACTGGAAGGCAGGTGCCAGCGGCACCGCGCGCTCCTCCAGCGAGCCCTTCCCTGCCGCGCATCCCAGCGGCGGGAGCCGCTCCCGGAAAGGGGGCTCAGCCTCCGCCACCTTCTCGCTGCTCTGCTGCTGCTTCTCCAGCTCCAGCTTCATGATGGTGTGGATGAAATGTGTCTGCACGCGGGCCTGGTTGAACTCGATCCTGCCCTCGGTGTTGCCGCAGCCGTCCTTGGTGCAGCCGCAGGGGAAGGAGGTGTGATCCATCTGGCAACAGGGAGAAGCAGAGGGGGAGGGTTAGGATTGAACCCAGTGGCATAAAACCAAAACTGACCGTGACTGGTCTGCCCTGAGAAACCAAGTAAGGGGTTTAAAAGCAGGAAGGGAAAAAAAAAGGGACACCCTGCTCTTTTGAAGAGGTGTCATAAAAAGTTGGATTTCAGTACAAGTGAAGAAAAAAGATTCCAGAAAAAAAAAAAAAGCAAGATATAATGGTTCAAAAGGAGATATAAGGGAACAAAAGTGAGTTTTTTCTTTATTGCTATTTAATCTCACTATCTGATCTGCAGCAGCCACTAGAGGGGGGCTGTGACACACATATGGAGCACCCGTGTGCACCCACCTCCACCACCCCCGGCCTCCAAACACAGCACCAAGGGAGAAAGCAGCGCCCAGAATAGGGAATGAGGCTCCCCAAATACAGCTGGGCAGGCACCTGCAAAAAATACCCTGAAAAATATAACTCACTAATTGAATACAGGGGAATTATCCCACTGTGCAGGTGGCCTGCACAGCTCGCTGTGGGCTGACGCTCAGCTGACACTCCCACGTTCGCCTGAGCGCACTGGGATTTGTGACACACACCAAAAGAAAAAAGAATTAAAAATAAAACCTGGGGGAGGGGGAGAAAGAGCAGCCTTGTGTGAGAAGCATGGAGCTCTTCCTTGCAGACATTCCCACGTGGCCCACCTCCAACAGGAGATCAAGCAGGTATGGGTCTCATGGGGACGTACAGCGGGGACATTCTCACTGCAGGCACTGGCAGCGTGGGGATGGCTGCATGTGTGATTTGGGAAGAGGACACTTTCGAGCAGTGCCTGCCTTGGAGCCTGAGGGATGCTCCAAGAGCTTTCCTCACCTCCAAGGATATACAGGCTGCCCCAGCCTTGTCCAACTTGCTCACACCCCCCCGCTCTAACGCACAGCTGGGGCCGCGGCATCCCCCCGTGCCCAGGGGTGAGGCTGTACCTGACATTTAATGCCTGCCAAGCTGCAGCTGCAGGTCTCGGGGTCGCAGACCTCGCGGCAGTCGCAGCCGCAGTCCTCCCGGGACAGGCGGATGTTGTGCAGCTCCCGCTTCTCCTCCTTGTCGATCTTCTTCACCCCCACGGCCTTCAGCAGCGCGCGCCTCTTCTTGGCGGGGTAGGGCTGCAGGAAGAAGCCGTCCTCCAGGTCCACGTTGCTGACATCGATGTCGTCGTCGGAGATGTCCTCGATGGTGAGCTGGTTGGCCTCTTCCGACTCCTTCGTGCCGTTCATGGTTAGCTGAGGGCAAAAAGTGGACAAAGCGTTAGGGGCTTGTTTGGGACTCAGAGCCATGGGAACCTCCAGCTGAGGGGAAACGAGAAAGGAATGACCTCTCCCCCATGGTGGCCAACCTCAGGATCAACATCTAAGTCAGAGCCCACAACGACCTGACACCTAATTGAGGATGTGTCCTGGGATATCAAGTATCTAAATCAGAAATGAAAAGACTTTGGGAGATGCCAAGAAGAGTGTCAAGTGGATCCCAGGACAGAGAGGTACTACCAGAAGAGCAAGAATATCTTCTGTGTCTTTTCACTTCTCAAAGGTGGAGAACTAAATGAAAATCCCCCACTGGAGCCTGTGTTTTTTGGAGACCCAAACTGAGAGCTAAGGATTGACGCCCCCAGGTCTCAGAGGCTCTTACTAAAAACTGGCCAATTAACTAACAGCATCCACCAGCTCCTCAACAACCCAGCCCCACGCTCCTAACTCACTTTCCATTTCAACGCTTCCAACTTCTCCTCCTTTAATTTCTCTTCGAGTTTGCCCCGACGGATGTTTTCCTGCTCCTTTGAAAACTCTGCCAGCGTGAACTGCCGGGAGGAGCTGTGCTTGCTCACCATCCCCAGGGTACAGCCCCCACGGCTAGGCACGCTCGTGAAGCCCTGGCAGCGTGGGAAGTAAAACACAGTGACCCGGTCAAACTCCACATTGTTCTTCTTTAGTCGCTTGGATTTCTTCAGGATTGACGTGGCTAAAAAAGGGGAGAATTAAAAACAGAAAAAGCACTAAGTCACTGCTGCCATGCTGCAGATGGAATAGAAATATTATGAACGGGCAGGACTTGCAATTGCTTTCTCAACAGGGACACAATGGAACAAGGCTACAACATTGCTTTGGTGGTGTTTTAGGAGCTAACACTTGAGAGGTGGGATGAGGATGGAGAGGAAGCTAAGCCAAGCCCCGCTGCATCGGAGTCACCAATGAGATTCACCCTACGAGGTGGCTGCTGCTTCTCCTTCCCGCTTGACTTCCCCCAGGAACATCCATTTGCTTATTCTTCACGTGTGGCAGAGCATAACGAACAAGCAACCAGCCATCCTACACATCTGTCTCTCTAAATCCACTCTGCCCCACGCTCAGGAGCCCCTTGTCTGCTCCTGGGACGGCAAGGCATTGGCATTCCCAGTGCTTCATGGCCCCAGCTTTTGTGGCAAGGCAGAAAAGAGCCCAAACAGCTGCTTTTTCTGGTACTTCCGTTCACCATCCACTGGGAGGAACTCTGAATCTATGGTTTATTCTCAAGAGACTCATTTGAGAGCAGCTGCAAAGATGTTAATCTTTGTGCAGGTGATCCCCGGGTAAACATGGCAATACATGACTCGGGTTTATCTTAAACTGCTGAAACATGCTACACATCACTTACAGCACTTACAGCAGGGCCTCTCCAGAGATACCTGGCCCTGCACAGCTGCACATGCAAACACAGTAGATGGAGGGGGACTAATTAGTCAGGGCAGGTCCAGAGTCAGGGAGTTTCCATGAGTGTGGCTGGCCAAGAAAGTAAAGCAAGGCACAGCCGCGTGAGTGTGGCAGGAACAAGAGCCAGCTACACCCAAATTTGTGGTGGGGAGGTATTCCTGGTCCCATTCTCTGCTACTGCATGGGTGCTTTGGTTGCCTCCATGGAAAAGAATAACCCAGAAAGGATGGGTGACTGCTGCAGAGCTGGGATCAAGCTCTGCTCTTTGGCAGGCAGAGCCACAAGCAGCCCTACAGTGGGATCCAGGGAAAAGATTGCAACAACCCAAGGGGTTTGGCTGGTTTGGTGGGCCCCAAAAGATGTGAAAGTGCAAGACTGGACAGTTAACTGCACCCACATTTCACAGGTCTCACTTGCCAAAATATAGTGTTTCGGTTTCATGTGAAAAAAAAAAAAAAACGAGAAAAAAGAAGTGTTCACCCAGCTGTGTCAGCAGCTTCTGCTCAATAGCTGGGGGTTCACACTGGGCCCTGCAGTCACTCTGATCATATCTTTGCACTGTGCGTTGCATTTTCACAATAACCTTGACTCAATCTCCTAAAACATGAGCTCTTTATCAGAAGGCAAGTTAACCACCACGATCATCTATCGGCCGATCTGCTGCACTTTGGCATTTGCTTCTCTCTCCCTGCACCCCTCCTCTGAAATTGTTTTCCCATTCCTGACCCTTTTCCAATTGAGCCAGAGAATACAAAAAGTTCATTGTTTTGTCACAAAACCTGGGAAGACAAGCAAGAATGAGACTCTTTATTATTACAAGACTTCTAAAGCCTTTTCAGACCACTGCATGTTTGTGTATGTCTGCTAAGTGGACCTTAACTGCTACATACAGTGGGTGTTCAGTATAATTTACTAGGTTGGACTATTTCTCCTCCATGAAGATGTTCTTCTATTGTACTTTTTATTTTCTCCTTCACACGGCTGATAAAGGGCTTTACAACACTGCCTTCTGTGTGTTTTCCTAAAAGCTCTCAAAACTTACATTGCTGGGAAAACAAAATAGCTTTTATCTGTACTAGCAGTGGAGGCAATGTCAAACGTGTCATGTTCTTTGGCGTAGTACCCAATTTACGTAGGAAACAACTTCTGAAATGGTAATTACGCTACTGGTTAATCATTTTTAAAAAACAGCATTATGGGCCTTCACTGTCTGATTAGGTTTTGCATGTGAAACACCTTGGCAGGGAATTGAGGGTTGGTGGGAGGGTCCTGCAGCACAGGCTTGGAGGCACCTATGTGCCTCTGCACACCCATCCTTGGGTTTCTGTTCCTGGAAATCTGGACTTCAGCAAAACTATTCCAAAGGAATAACAATAAATACTGGAAGGAAGGGCTGAGGAAGACCACTGTGAGGAGGCTGGATGATTATTAATCAGCGTCACGACAGGTAGCTGGCGCCACAGCCACTTCTACCCATAAAGGTGTGCCCCAAGGGGGTCTCTGTGTGGTGATGACCCACCACCACCCTACAAAAAACCCATGCAGGGGCATGGCTGATCCTGGGAAAGCCAGAGGTACTCACGGGTGAAGCTGGACATTAAGGCAGAGCTGGGCTTGGGCTCCCCATGGGAATTCTCCTCATCAGTGTCCCAGCCTGAGGATGCTGAGGAGAGGGGGGAGCAGGAGGAGGAGGAGCAGTAGGTGCTGTCATCCCCCAGCTCTTCGTACTTCCTTTTCAATACTCCACTCATGGTGACGCCGTTTCTGTCATATAACTGGAAAACAAAGGAAAAAAGCAACATGAAGCCAGGGAAACCTTGGCAGTTTCTGGTGATGAGCAGGACAGCTGCAACCCCCAGCAAGGCTTCCCCATCAGATCCACTTGGCCATGCAGATGTGACTCCCAAAAAGTGCTGCCCCTAAAACACCTCATCTTACTACACTCGCTGTGCACACCTGTGAATTTCTCTCCAATTTTACAACACTGCAGAAGAAACTGACTATCCCAGACAACAAACTGTCCAGCAACCAATCCAATCAACACAAATGTCATCAAACAGTAAGTATTACATTTTGCTTACTAATTCTTTTATGTTCACTCCTCACCCAGATCGCTTTCTATGCAGTTATAGCTTTAACGTCTTGCTAATTACAAAAATAAGCCAGTTTGCAGAAAACAATCTGTTGGCATGATTTACTTGCTACAGCCCCCCGGGGAAACAGACTTATTAAATGAAGCACTGAAATACAAATATATCAACTGTGAAGAACAGCCCTTCTCCTCACGGTGCCTTTCATAGTCAGTCCCCCATTCAATAAGCTATTCTTGTTTAGGCTGGGTTATGTATCAAGCATAGAAGCAATTAAAAACAACGCAGCTAATTAAAAACAAAGGAGCTCTGTACTTGCCTAGATTCCTAAATTTCCTGCATGCTTTGCCCCTGCTCATCTTAAAGGAAAAAAAATAAAAGAAAGCCAAAAGTAACTGTGTTGCATCTTTTAAACTTTGCTTTTATAAAGTTTGTGCAAATTCAGGAGACAAAAAAAAAAACCACAAAAGCTACAGACTTTGCCTACAGTACATTTGGGCAATGCTCTCAGGCACAGGGTGAGATTCTTGGGACGGTCCTGTGCACAGCCAGGAGTTGGGATCTGATGATCTTTGTAGCTCCCTTCAACTCAGGATATTCTATGATCCTAATGGACATCAGCACCCACCCAACCTGGGATGCTCCTGCACTGAGGATGGATCATTCCACATTTTAGACTCTGGCAACACCACCCCAGCTCCCCCTGCTCCTGCAGGAGCCACTGCCAGGTTATTTGGGAGCCAGTGAGCCATCCCCAGAGCTGGAAGCCAGGCTGCTGCCTGAGGGGTGACTTCCTCTGACCCCATCCCACCAAGGCTGTAAGGCACAACTGGTGGGAGGGATGCTGCCCCAGCCCAGAAACTCCTTCCAGCCAGGAGGGGAGAGCCCCAGCAATGTGGGATGCTACCAGCCACCCCATAATACACAAAAGCTAATGCATCCCTAGAATTTGGATAATGCTGGGACAGTAGACAGCCCTGGGATGGTGAGAGTGCAGATACAGGGGTGCCAGACACCCAGTCCACATCCCCTCCCACCACACGAAACTTCTCCACCAGCCAGATTCATTCTTTGCAACCCAAACACTTTCTCACTCCACTTTGCATGTCTGAAGTTAATTTAAGTCTCTGGAAAATAAAGGGAAAAAAAAAAAAACCAACAAACCACTAAACCTGCTCTTCTGACAGACCTGAGGAGGCAGCACAGACACCACACCAGCTTCAGAACCTCCCCATGATGGGATTTTCAGTGTCCTGACAGCACCAAGCAGTGTCACGTTGCAGGACAGGAGCACACACAGCTCCTTCCAAGCCCTGCACCAACCCTCCCTAATTATGTTTACCACCAGCTTCCCAGGAGACAATAGTCACCTAAAAGGTCAAAAAAAGTCCCTGGATGAAGCACTTCCCTGGCCTGGAGAAGTTAATCATTCGCTGCAAGGCGTGCTTACAGGGCCAGTACGTCCCCCTGAACCTGGGGAGAAGTGATCCCTTCATCCCTCCTCCTCCTCCTCAGCAGATCTGGAGCTGCAGGTGGTTTTGCCACAGAGGGGTTGTTGTTTTTTTGGCCTTAATCCAAAATAGATGCAGAGAAGGTGGATTTGGCCACCCTCCAGCCCCAGCAGCACATGTCCTACGACACCTGGATTAACCCCTCTCCTGCCTGCTCCATGGCAAAGCTGATCTCGCAGGCGGCCACAAAACAGCGAATAACAAACCTCTTATTTGTATTATTGTGTATGTCTCCTGCTCTGTCTCATGTTTGCTCTAAGAAACAACCAGGAGCAAAGAAACTCTCCAAATCCATGGCAAGGGTCCAAATCAAAGCCTGGGCTGCAGCCAGAAGTTTGCAGACCCCACTGCCCACTTGGAATGGGCAAAAACTTTGCAAAAAATAAATCCCACATGTGGCTTGAAAGAGCATCAGTTCCTGCTGCAGAGAGAATGCTCCAAAGGACTGTGAGGGATGCCAGTGAGGGATGCCACTATAGCCAAGGGAGGGCGGAACCAGCTCCCTAAAATGCCTGTAGGACACATATCCAACAGCAAACACCCTCAGAGATGTGATGCTGACCACATCCAAGTCCCGTGGGAGACAACAGAGGATGCTGGAGCAGCCAAGGTCGTGTTGCTGAGACAGGGATAACTCCCAGGTCTGGACCAAAGATGCAGCAGCCGTGATGCTCAGGTCACCTGCCACCCCAGCAGCCCATCAGGGGCTGCACCACATCCCCCCAAACCAACCCCACAGGGAAACCAGAGCGCTCTCCTCCAGCCAGCAAACCCAGCTAACACAAACACCAAGCCGGAGCCAAGGCAAGCTGTGCATAAGATGGTGCAATTCTATTTATTTATTTTTTAAATACATCACCAGCCAGGAGGATGAAGGGAGGTGTGTGCAGCTCCCCATCTATGAGAATGAGCCAAATGGATAGGGAAAAAAAAAACACTCTTGGCACGATGTCTTCTTCAAGACACCTATTGTTTTGTTAATGCAAAGGAGGCGTTGTGCAAACAGGATTCCCAGCTAATGGGAAAAAGCTAGTGAACCTGCTGCCCACCAGCCAAAATACAGTAATTTTCTCCTGTTACACCTCCCCTCTGATTGCTGATTTATGGCTGTGACGTTTTCCAAGCCAAGTTTTCAAATTCTTCTCAGGAGAGACGTAGTTGGAGCTTCATCCATCGGTGTCTGCTTCTACTCTACTCCAAAAAATCCTCCAGGTGGGCATTTTACTGTCAAAGCCAGGATGATCCTCTGCTCCCCTCCTTGCCCTGGCATGTGGAGACAGAATTCACACCAGCAGTTTGGATGCTGCCTTTAAAGCCATGTCACCAAGGCCACTGACCACTCAGCCAAAAAAGCCCAGAGACTCATTCAGATACAATGAGGATATTTTAATTGTCATAAACCCACAGTAGTGTCTTAAAAGCAAGTCCCAAAAATGTCCACAGTAGCATGGAAAAAATAAATATCTATATCTGAGTTTGCTATTGCAAATCTCTGCAGGCACCACTGAGTACAGGATTTTACCCCCTTCTCCTTCTCTTTTTTTTTTTTTTTTTTAACATAACCTGAAATAAAATAATCCTATCTTCCTTTCAGTTGCCAAAAAAGACATTCTGTTCTTGGCTAAGACTTCTTACTCATCTATTTTACTGAAAACAGCTTTTGGAACAAGTACATAATGCAATGGATCAAACCCGCAGGAATTCCTCTCTGGCACCAGAACTCCCACTATCCTGGGAATACTTTCTAACAAATATTTAGCCCAGATGTGCATTCCTTTCTTTCTCTCTCCCTCCTTTTTTTTTTTTTTTTTTTTTTTT
>VXAX01007848.1:124833-237754 GCA_013399835.1 Leptocoma aspasia | reverse complement strand
GCCGCCCCGCATCCCTCCGCACCGCCCCGCATCTCCCCGCGCCGCCCCGCATCTCCCCGCGCCGCCCCGCACCGCTCCGGGCCTCCCCGCACCGCTGCGGGTCCCACGGGGAAGCTCTGTCCCACAAGGGCTTGGGGAGCCACAGGGACAGGTTGGACCCCAAAATGGGTCTGAGTACCACAGAGGGCTGGGGGACCCCGAATGGATTTAGGTCCCAAAGAAGGGTGTCTATACTACAAGGGCTTAGGAAGTGACGGGTTCTGCTTGGACCCCCAAGTGGTCATGGGGTGCTGGGACCCCCAAAATGGATTTGAGTCCCTCAGAGAAGCTGTGTCCCACAAGGAGCTGGGGGACCACAGGCACAGCATGGACCCCAAAAAACATTTGGGCTCACAGGAGTCTGGGGACCCTGAAGCGAGAGGGTATTGGCTGCTTCAAGGCTGTCAGAGCCCACAAAGGGTTGTGAATCCACAGAGAAAACTTGGACCCCAAAACTAATCTGGGTGCCACAGGGGCTTTGGGTCTTACAAGGAGTTGAGCACCTGCATGGTAAAGGTTGAACCCCAAAATGGATTCAGGCACCAGAGGGGCCTGGGGACCCCCAAGCAGGCTTGGAACCTGAAAGGGATTTGGACCTTTCAGAGGGCTTGGGTCCCTGCAAAAGTTTGGGATTTGAGACCCATGGGCACAACTTGGACTCCAGAATGCATTTAAATACCACGGGGGGCTTGGGAATCTGAAGCACCTGTGAACCTGTGAACCCCAAAAAGGGTTTGGGGTGCTTCAAGGGCTTTGGAGCCCATGAAGGATTGGGTACCCACAGGCAAACCTGGACCCTGGCACACATTTGGGTCCCACTGGGGGTTTGAGCCAGGCAAAGGTTTGGCAACCCACACAAGGGTTGGGCTCCAAACAGATTTGAGTCCCACCGGGAGGTTGGGACCCACAAATAGGCCGGGCTCTGAAAGGGATTTGCACCCCACAAGTGGCTTGGATCTCTGCCTGGGATTTGGGACCCACAGGCACAACTTGGACCCCAGAATGGATGCAGCTGTTCCAAAGGGCTTGGAGCCCACAAGGGGCTGGGGACCCACAAGCAAAGCTCGGACCCCAAAAGAGATTTGGGCATCACAGGGGCTTTGAACCCCACAATTGTTTGGTACTCACAAACAGACTTGACCCCTGGAAAATGTCTGGACCCCACAGATGGATGGGGACCCACAGGCAAGGCTTGGATCCCAGAACAGACACCACAGGTAATTTGGGACCCATGGGAAAGGCTTGGAGCCTGGAACAAATTTGACCCTCACAGGATGGTTGGTCCCACAGGGATTAGGGATCCACAAGCAGGATGTGGCCCCCAGAAAGAATTTGAGCCCTATAATATGTTCGAGTTCCACAGGAGAAGCTTGACCTCCACACTGCACTGAGGCCTAAAAGCAGGGCTTGGCCCACAAGCAAGAACTGGTCCCAGAAAGGGTTTTGGCTCCTGGTGGTTGGGATCCAGACTTGGAGTCAGGTTGGATTTGCCTTGCCTAAGAAGGTGGGTGAGGCTGGATTGGGGTGTGTGGGATTATTCCCATGCTCCATTGTGGGCTCCTCAGCTCCAAGAGGCTGCCCACACAGTGCTGCAAGCCAGAGTGCTGACACTTCTTTCCAGGAACATCGTTTTACTTGTAAACCTCTTGGGATACCTCTCACTTTTTGGGGTTTTTTTTCAGTTTTATGTGTTTTCTTTTGGTTTGGTTTGGGTTTTTTTTGTAATACAGGTGTCTCACGGTAAATGGTGTCATCAGGGTTTTCGCTTCTGGTCTTGCCCCAGTGTGTGTCAGTGATTCCTGTGGGCATGACATCCCTACTGGTCACCCCAACAACACCACTGCAAGGGCAAGGGCGAGCTGAGAACACCCTCAAGCTGATTTTCCTGCTGGTTGATTCTTCTCCTCTCCAGGTGCTTCACCCCTCTACCTGGCTCGTGTGTGGCTCTCTCCTGAGCCCGTGAAACAACAGCTGGGTACAGAGGCATGGGAGGGATGAGCTGAGATTTTGCTTCAAATGTCAGGGAGGCAATCCATAATTTGAGGTGGTGCCCTGATGACGGGTGGATCCTGTCTTTGAGGCACAAGGGCCTTCCTGAATATACCCACGCACAGCCCTCCACGGCCAAAGGAGCAGTTTCCCTGAGGTTTCACTTACCATGTTTGGACATGGCCGTGATTAATATTTCCTAACAGGAAGATGTCATGCATGCAGGCTTTCCTCTTCGGGGTTTGGGTTCAGAGTGGCCAAGTTCAGGTTGTACACTGGCTCCTCACTTCCTCTGCCTCACAGGCTACACCCTCCCCGCCAACCCCGCAGTCGCCCTGGGCTCAGCCCAAAACAGGTCCTGGCGCCAGGGAGGTGTCACCACACAGCCCCTGGGGATCCAGAGAGCTTCGATGGGACTAGATCAGGGTATAATGTCACCTGTCTCTACACAGTGTCTGTGGGATGAAGGGGGGGTCACTTGCTGCCCTCCCCGAGCTGAGTTTGGCATGAAACTCACACCAACTCAGGGTATGGGGGAAAGGGGATATCCTGGAAAACAGCCGGAAGGGCTGCCAGCAACCCCCAGGTTACCCATTTTCTCTTTTGCTTCTAATAGTTTTAATGAAAGTAAAGCCACTATGAGATAAGAGTCCCACACAGGGCAGAAATTATTTAGTGATTCAGTCAGGCGATGAACAATTCTGCCTCCACGCTGCCCATAGATGTGTGTGTGTGAAAGAGAAGGGGGAGCTGAAACAAAACTTATTTTTTAAGTGGCAATTTTTAATTTTTTTTTTTTTAATCAACCTGAAATAACCTCAATAACCGGAAGCTTACACAGGAGGATAAATAGCCCTCAACCAATCTAAGATGTTTTCCTGTGTTGAAAGAAATAGGTTAAAAGAAATATCTCAGTTTGACTCGACATGTATTTCGTTGTTTCTTTTCTGAGCCTCATTCCTCCGACAAATTAATTCATGAGAAGGAGAGAGAGAGAGAAAAAAAAAATCAGTTTCTCTTTACCCTGAGCCGGGTTGGTGAGGTTTTTAACGCGGTTTTTTCACCTCTCGAGGAGCATCCTCCTTTCCCTGCGAAACCGGAGCAGCTCGCAGCCCCTGCGCCCAGGAAAACCCTCTCTGTTTTGGCAGGGGCTGCTGGCAGCAGCGGCCTGGAGCTGGTTTCCCTGGCTGGGCGCCACGCGAGCGCTGCTCCGGCGGGAGGAAATTCCCTGCTGACCGGCCGCGGCAGGGATAAGTGCCCTGGCACGGAGCAGGGGCCGCAGAGCAAGCGCAGGGAGCGGGGAGCCCAGCGGGAAAGCACCGGGGGAGGATTCGGCGTGATACACGAGCAGTGAGATAAGAGCTGTGAGCTGGACAAGCTCGGGATGTCAAGCTCCTCGCTGCCGGTTTTGTGCAAGCCCTGCAGCGGGAGAAGCGCTTTTCCTGGGGTTCAAAGCCTCTTGGTGCTGAAGGATGGATAAATCAGGGATATCTGGGTTTGGAGGTAGGATTTTTTTTTCCTGGTTTTATGTCACATCCTTACTGCAGTTCTAAAAAAAGCTTATCAGCTGTATCTGGCTGTGGTTGTGTTGCTGGATACTCTAACAACCCATCCCAGAGTGACAGGACAGGGACGTGGGAAAAGAAATCGTGGCTAAACCAACCCAGCTTGAGCAGTCAAATGTCCAGCATCACACCTGTGTCCCCAGCTTCCCTCCTGACCCTGGTCCTCACTGATTTTACACCAACACAGCTCCACCATCTTCTGCAAAGTTGCTCCTGTTTTGAGCTGATGCTCTAAGACAGTCACATTTATAGGATTTAAAGCCCTGTGTGCTGTGCCGTTGTAGACCTGCTGGGTAATTATTTATGCATTTACCAAAATGTGCTTTCTTCATGCTGTCAGTCCTTGGTGGAGATCAGGACAGGGTAATTCAGTGCTCTCCTACGTCTACAGGCACCCTGTAAGCTTGAGAGAGATGCAGAATGTGACCTGTTTGCTGGTGAGCGCTGAGGTAATTGTTAGATTCCCAACAAACACGCAAAAATCGTCACTCTGAGTGAATAAGTGTCAATTTAAAATGCAGGCATGAAATGGGAATCGTGAAAGCGCCACATCGCTTCAGCCGCTCGCCAGCAATGGTCAGCGGGCAAGGAAAATAAATATGACAGAGCCCCACATTATGCAGACAGCTGGATTCAAGTGGGGCACCTGTGTCCTCAATTAACCCAGCTCACAGTCAACTTTGGTGCCATCAGAAAGCCTGGCACCGGGGTTTGGAGGTGGGAAGCATAGGAGTGCTGTGTTTTTCACTCCTTGACATTTCGTGAGTCGTCTGTTCTAGCGCTGAAAAGTCTCAAGTGATGGGACCGCTGCAATTTCTCTTTCAAGGGTATCGCTCTCACACAATAATTAAACCTCTGGCTTTCAAGCATAATTGCCAATGACAGTGCCTCTGAAATTGCTTCTTTATGCTCGACTGTTCTGTCTCCTGGCAGAAAGGGCTTCTGTAGAAATAAGCTGGAAGAGTTGTGAGTGGCAGCAAAGGCCAGAGGAAGCAACAAAAACTCCATCCTTTTACCCCCAAAGGACAACAACTGTCCCTAAACATTGAGGTGGCCCAAAACCTGCACAGTCCCGGATGCCTAACAGGCCCAAGAGGAAATGGTAGCTCACAGCACAGCTCCATCGTTACCAGGCCTGTTGGAAAAATGCAATTTTTCAGCACTAGGACCTGTCTCCTGCTCCAGGTTGGTAATTGGTGGTGTTGGCTGTGAGCCAGGCAGCACTCGCAGCTCTGTCTTGAGAGGACAAAAAGCTCCATTACTTTATGCTCTCTAATTCTCCCAAGGTGTGCTGCTGTCTATCAATGGAGTCACCATGAGGTAATAGAAATTACAAACCTCCCCAGACTTATTTGTCTGAAAGCATTTCTTGTAAAAATACTTATATGAGTCTCCAGAACCGTGGCACATGAGAATGGCAGAGAAGAGAAAGTTTGCAAATTAAATTTCAACAAAAGGCCCTTTATCATAAACTGTGGGGGAGATTGGGCGAGAGGGTTATTTCACTTCTGCTGGGCTGGCTAAGGACAGCATTTAGAGAGAAAAAGGGATTTTTGTTGTCTGTTTGTCAGTTTGCAGTGAAGCTGCTCTAGACCCTGAGCTGTGTAGGGTGACGGGGTTGGCCAGACACCACTGAGGATTTGTTTCCTACCCTTGCCAGTGTCTCCCTGTGAGCTTTGGTAAGGCCCTGCCCTGTCACTTTGGTGGCTCACAATGGCAACATCACAACTGCAGTCTCACTTGCTTTGTCTGGCTTTTGCCTGCAGGCCTACACCAGGCCCTGCCCTCCTTGCAAGAAGCACCCTAAACCTTCATCACACCCCATTCTTAACCAGCAAAAACCATCCAGAGCAGGCATATCTGCAGTGATATGACAGAGCTCTGGAGGAAATACCTGAGCTGTCTGAAAAAGTTACTACCCCCTACCTCCAGCAAAGGCTGATGAGTTGAATCCTGGATCTCAGCATGATCCTATTTTGATGTAAAGTTGGTGCAAATGGGCTGGACTGTGAATGCAACATCTGGGGTGCTGCACACCTGCCCCCATGAGTGCTGGTGTGAAGCCTCCAGCACAGGACAAGGATGCAGTGGCTCCTGAAGAGTAAAGACTTTCAGAGCAGAGAAGTCAGGATCCAAATCCATTAAAAATAACAGTATGACTAAAGCTCAATTTTCTCCTCTCCTCTCTCAATTTTCTCCTTTTACAAGCCCACAGTATGAGGCAACAACATTGCTTCCCCTGAGCAGCTCTTACGATGCTTGAGCTGGACTGAAACAGCAGTAAAATCCATGTGAAAATTATATGTGCAGGTAGGTGTGTGTGCATCTCTTTATATTTTACTTGATGGACAGAACTCACAGGAAATCTCCCAGCTAAAAAAATGCTGCTTCTGCATCACCAAGAGCAGGAGCAGTGTTTGGTGGCCACAGTGGCTACAGGTGATGTGCTTCAGTGCTTTTTCCTCAGTTCCACAGCTCTAGATGATGGTGCTTGTTTAAAACTGGAAACTCCCAAAAGGACACCAGGTCCACATTTCTGTGCTGGTTTTATCTGTGAGCTGTCATTATCCTTCTGACACTTGCAGGATGCCCAGGGTCACTGGGATTTTGAGTCAGATCCTGGTGGCATGAACAACTTGCTCTGAAAAGGTCAGCTGTGTGGAATTAAGTACAGAGAGCTAATTATTATTTGTTTTGGCATGTTCTATATGGGTTTGGTGGCAGGTCATGCTCCCAAAGTCCTTGTGGTCAATGTTGGGACTTCTGAGCCAAATTCTCATCTGCTGTAAAGCTCTTTAAGTCCCAGCAAGGCCACTGACACAGCTGCCATGTCCAGGGGTCTTGGTGTTCCCAGTGCAACTGTGCCACCCTCATTGTTCCCTGGGGACAAGATCCTGGCTCTTACCCCCACTTTTACTAGAGGGGAAACTGAGGCAGAACGGTGGGCACTGGCCCGAGGTTTTGAGGCTGAGCTTAAACCAGCTATTGCCAAGCTGCTCTGGTATCAGTGCAGGGGAAAATCTCCAGAAACAGGGACTCTGGATTACCCCATGCAAGAGTCCAGGGGTTTCTGTAGGAATCCTAAACCCTCACTGCAGGCACCTACTGAACACAGGCAGGACAAGCACTGCCCTGCGAGGTGGAAGCTGCAAGGCAAAACCCCCACTGAATCATTTATGGCAAAATATTGAGCCTTTGGTAATTTCATTGCTAGACAAAAGATATGACCTTCAAAACCTGGAGGCCTGACCTCAGAGGACCTGGGAGCATCCACTTCTCCTCCCATCCGCAGCCAGGAGCCACTTGCATCAGTTTTGCTTAAGTAATTCGTGACTGATCTGGGCTTTTCCTCTCCAGCTTCCCTGCAAATGCTGCCCCCCTGGCACGCTGCACTTACCTCGAGAGGCTGTTCAGCTCTGGCTCCTCTTCACAGAGCAGTGGCTGCTGTGCTCTGAAAGGTTACACAGCCCTCAGCTGCTGCTGCTGAGTCTGCAGGAGGTGATTCCTGCTGCAGAGCCAGCATGGAATGGGGCTGTGCCCCCACCATGGGCTGGGAATGTGGCCCCACCATCTCAGCACCCCCCTGACCTCACGTAGGGTGCAAAGGGCAGAAATTTGGGCACAGGGAAAACTCCTGCCTCACTGGGGCTGCTCTGTCTGAGCCATTACACTCCTTGTTATAAATTAAAACCCACAAAAGGGGTGGCAAACATGGTGGTGGTGGCAGTGAGATTCAGGTGTTGTCCTGCAGGCGATGCTGGGCTGAGCTGGCCTCGTGACCCTGCATGAAGGGACATCTCACTTTTTGGGACATTCCATCAGGGTATGAACCTCTCCTAAATCTGCAGTGCTTAGGGAGCCAGACATCCCCACAACATGACCTGCCCCCAGTGCAGGAGGATGGATAATTTGGGGTTTGATGCATCTCACGCCACATGAAGGTTATTTTCCCCAATCATCCTGTAAAACTGAGGAGATGCATTTATGCTTCTGCTCCTTAACTTTCCCAAAGGAGTAAAAATGAAGATGTAAGTTATAGTACACACACTTACAGATACACTTATTAGCATAATGTGTACATTGTGGTGACATCTGTGGTTGGTAGAAACCTCTGTAAGACAACAGGATGAATGACTGACACCTCACTTAACAAGAGACAGCAGGAGAAATGGAGATGAACACTGTTCTGTTGAGGCTGAAATACCCACAAACTCACAGGAAATAGGAGCAGCTTGGCCAGTCCAGCTTAAACCCAACCATGCTGCAATTCAGAGAGGATTAAGGAAGGGAAATAAACCTGAGTCTGTTTGGATTGCATTCTGATTTTTGAGTTCCTAAACCTCTGCACATACAGGACTTTCTCCTAAACTGTGGCAGCTGCAAAAATGAGTTCTCCCCTCCAAGCAAAAGCCAAGATTGCCATGTAATGACATGACCCCAGGAGACAGACTGCTGAGAAAAGGACCAAAACTGTGGCAGTTTCCCTGCATGGGCAATGTGCACATGTGTGTCCAGACATGGGATTTAGGGGAAGGCTTTGGTAAGCCAGCACTGACTACATGCAGTCTGGAGTGCAATGAAAAGAGCAGGCACTATTTATTTTATTTTTGAAATTAATCTACTCAGGTCAACAGAAAGAAAAAGGTGGCAAGAATAGTATAAAAACTGAGGTTGAGTTTAATTCAGAAAGTTAATGTTGCAGGAAGCCTGAAGTAGCTTTTCAGGGCTCAGCTTCTCCCCACAGGGGTTATTTTCTGTTCATCCATGGACCTGAGGAATCCCTGCCCTGCCCGGGGTGCAGTCGAGGTTATATCATGCACACTTGGAGAACACCACAGCTTCAACTCCACAGGGAAACACTGCAGGGGAGAAATAGTTCTTGAAGTCAAGCATTATAATTTAGTAACAGGTTTATTAAAATCTTATTAGAAGATTATTTTTTAAAGTCCGTTTTACACAGCTGTTGTCCTTCTGCTGCTGTCTAATCCTGGAAAATCTCAGTGAATGAGTCATTTGCACTTACTATCTATTACACCCTCTTATTATAAGCCTGAGTATGTTTGCATTTGCTTCAAACAACATCACTAGAGCCATAATGGTGCCATAAAATCTCCCACATCTCCCCTTTTGGAGTCTCTTTTGCTGTTGGAAGAGAGGTGTCGTCTCACCCAAAGGTTTCATGGGGTTGTTCTGGAGTGCAGGAGGACTCAGGGAGCATTTTGTTTGAAAATAGCCTGTAACTTCACTTCCCCAGTCCTGATCTTTTAGTGCCAGGCTTTTAATGTGTGCCTTTTGGGTTTGGTAGGTCAGAGACATGTGTGGAGGGTCAAGGACCTGCAAAGTACACTCCTGCTTCCTGAAGGCGACCTCAAGAACCAAAAATCCGTGCATGGCAAGGAAGACATCTGGCAGTTGTGCATCAGGGGTATCTGAGGGCCACATTGGGTTGTTTTGCTTGTTTTTGATATCTGAAAGCTGTTGAGTATTAAGTGAAGGAGAATCCAATACAAAAACATCAATTTCTGGAGCAGCGTTGGTTAGCAGAATGTGCAAACACTGCCTTAATAATAAAACATAATATTGGTAGGAACAGAGTGTGGTTTGGTCACTGCTTTCACTCCCAGCTGTGCCCTCTCCCTTCACCAGTTGTGTCTCACCATCACTTTGTGATGCAGTCCCAAAAATTCCCAAACATTCCCTCAGCTCATCCTCGTCCTCCTCTTACCCAGCCAGGAGGACTGAGAAGGAGCAGGGACATGGGTGGAAGCTGCTCTCTCATCAGATGGGCTCTCCCAGTTGTGCAAACCAAGTTCTCCTGACACCCCAGAGCAACCCTTTCCTCTGGGTCATTTGGCCAGAAGTCAAAGGAACAGTATTGCTCTGAATATAACTACAGGAGGGGAAAAAAATTCATATTCAAGGTTTAAAATCACTTGCTGCAGGGGATGTTTCCATTGGCAAAGCAGCCAGAACCAGCACAAATGATTAAAAATATTTTGTTAAATGAAATTCTCAGATGATGTCAGAGCTGAGGCTGCTTTAGCAAAACCAAAAGAGAAGGAAGGTTGAAACCAAAAAGAAGGAAAAAAAAAATTATACCATTTGACAGGGAGGTATTAGGAGCTTAAAATTATTTTTATAGGCTATCCAAATATTTGGAAGCTTGGAAGTTCATAGTTCCAGTGCTTTAGCTCAGCTCTAGAGTCCTGCCAGCCCTTTAGTGCAAGTCACACAATGCAGCCAGCTGGGCTGGACTCACTAAACACACAAAGCCTATTTTCTCTTATCCAGCCCTGGCTCCCATTACCTATAGGCTCACCAGCAAATCCCACCACCATTGCCTGCCTAGGTTTCCCCCTCTGTCAAATACAGAGATTTCTATTCTCTGCTATAAAGTGCTTTGAGATTTGGCACTGAGAAGAGCAGGGAAGCATCTCCTCCTGTGTGGGTCCCAGCAAAAGAGCAGATTGATCACTCAAAGACAAACAGCAGCTTTTTGTGTGACTTTTTTCTTTACACCACCCATTTCTGTTGGACACAGAAACCCCAGGATGAGGCTGCTGAAGTGCTGTTTTCTTTCATGCCTGACACCTGCCTGCTTCTCCAGGACCGTGCAAAATGATCACGTTTTTGTCACAGCTCAGCTAACCCACTTCATCTTTATTGATTAATAGGTCATAATCCTATTTTAGTGAAAACATAACATGCCCATGGCCAGAGGATTCAGGTATCACTGACATGGAGATTACAACCTCTTAGTTTGAACACAGAGAGTGAGATGGACTGTCAGAACAAGAGCACTTGTTAAGAGGAAAATCAATAGCGAGCTGTTTGGGGAGGGAGAAAAACAAATCCCCACCACCACAACTGCATTAAACATAGGCTACAGGGCTCCAGCTTTGTATAAGCCCAAATTAAATGTGACCATAATAAACTGTTTACTTTCTTTGGGTTTACCCAGTAGAAAGGAGATTCCAGTTTGCTGTAATGCCTGTGCCAGTGCAAGTGTTGGGTGTAGTTTGTGGGGATATGATGGCTGTTTTCCAGCAAAACTGTTACTAAGTTTTGCTGGAAAATACTTCAATATTTTTCCCTCCTTCCTTTGGAATTGTAGTTAATTGTAAAGTGTTGGAGCTGTAGCCTTGATTAGTTACATCCTCACTGAGGAGTCAGTTGCTCGTGCGAGTTTGGAGATGAGGAGATGGAGTGTCCTGCCTTTTCCCTTCTTTTACCTTTCCTCTCTTTCACTTTGTTAAAATCCCAAAGTGAGACTGAAGGGATTCATGCCAATCTTCATGTCTTTGATGCCCAGGCAGTGCTTACCTTCTCATCCCCCACCATTTGCCAGCTTCCCAGGGGCTGCTTGTTATTGCATGAACACCCAGCCTGGAGCATCAGGGAGGGATCAAAATCCTGGGCTTTGCAGGCAGCTCACGATGTACAGAGTGCTGGTTTCACCCCTGGCTTTCAGGCAATGCTGTTGCTCTTGAGTTTCCTAGCAAGGGTGAGTTTAAGAACGGGTGACTCCACAGCTTTGCTCCCTCTCTGGAGCCAGAGAGACACAGGTTTAACAGTAAATAATGAAAAAGAACTAGATTTCCTTTGTTACGCAGCTCATTGAATGAGGTTTCCCACATCTGTAGAAGTCACCACATCTTTTATGAGATTTGACTGTCAGCAAGATGTTATGAATCCCAGATGTTAAAATATGGATTTATTTATAACTCAGAGCCTATAATAGAGCACTCAAAAAGATTGTATCCAGTCCCCCTCCTCAAAATATCTTCCTGAAATAAAAGCCTTAGCTTTTATTATTTTTAAATTATTATTGCCATATGATTTATCTTGGGTATTACCTCATTAAATGTCCTTTAATTACTGTGGCTTTAGGGCTGGTGTGCATTTGGCTTCGGGGAGCATTGGGCAAGGAGAGCTCAGCATCAGCTCTCCCATCCTGAGTGAGATTGTTGCTGCTTGGAGTCTGGAGGGCAGCGTGGGCAGAGGGGTGGCACGGGGGAAATTCAGCCCCAGGCGTTCCTTGGCAAAGCACAAGGAAGGCACAGCCAGCTCTGGGCACCTGCAAAACTTGGAGCTGGAGGTGTTTGGTATCCATTGCAGCCCCAAGGAAATGCTCTGGTCAATAAAAAAGCAGCTCCTCACAGCTGGTGACCATTACGCTGAGGACATGCCACAGCTGCTATTCTGCCGGAAGATGGAAATGTTTTTGGAACCACTTTTGGAGCATTTGTTCCTTTAATGCTCCCTCCCTCCCTCCTCCTACCCCTTGCTTTTCAAAAACCTGCAAGTGGAGTTGGAGGGGCCCTCCATGGGCAAAGGCTACGTTGAGGGCTGGGGTGCAAATCTTCCTCTGAATTAATTCTCCAGCAACAGCTCCGGGCCCCGAAGGGAGCTTGTGGTGCTGGGAGCTGCACGCAGCAAGAGACACTCTGCCACATCTGTCCCACGCTGCAAGCAAACAGGACAGGTCTGAATGGAAGTTAAAAATCCTCATCCTGCCCAAGAGGAACAGAAAGTCAGTGATTTTCCCCCAGTTCACACACGATGCTGGTGGCAGCCTCAGGAATTGTGAAGCAAGTGCTTGAGGCAGTGGTGGCTGAGAGCAGCTCTCCTTCCCATCCTCCCTGACACCTCCCCTGCCTTGGCACCCCTGCTCCCTTCTCTTTCAATTCTCGTTCCCAGATTTTGGAAACTCAGTCTTCCATTCCCTTCCCTTTCTTTTTTTGAAGCTAGGTCATCTCCTGAGGCCAGTTAGGAGACTGGATCCACGTCAGAGGTGGCAGAGAGTGTCTGGCCAAGTGTGACCATGCCATCAACCCCTTGGGTGCCACCTCTGCAGCCTTTAAGGATCAGACCCACTGTCCACACTGCAAAGGTGTTCCAGCTCTTGGAACATTTCCAGCCCCTTCCAGCTTGCAAGTGATGGGCTGGAGTAAGGCTGGTGCCTGGAATCCCAGGGTCTCCAGGCTAAGGGCCAGCTGGACAGGCAGGAAGCACACAACCCACAAGCCCTGCTGAGCTCAGCTCTGCTCTCCTGCCTCACCAGGTCCATGTTTCACCATAGAGGTGGTTGCTCTCCACAGTCTTCTCTCCTGAGCTGGGGCAGTTTGGTGTTTTAAAGGCAAGGCAGGAAGGAGGATGCCTTGAAATCCTCCTTGGAGGTGGGCCTGTTGCACTTTGGGATCTGCAGAGCTGGAAACCTGAACCTTATCTGCACCACAGCAGTGATGAGCTGAGGGAAAGGCAGGAAATTGGCTGTCAGTGCTGACACTACACAAATCTCACGGTGCTATGAGGAGGAGGAGCAGAAAGTGGAGAATTGGGAGAAACTACCTGGGCTTGGCACTCCCTGGCTTCTGGGATACAGTATGGAGAGGAGCAGAGCTCTGGTGTAAACCAGCAGAGCTCCTGAAGAGAAAAACCTTTGGAGTTTATGGGACACTCACTGGCTTGTAAATATTTTTCTGGTGTATCAATTTGTGTGTCATGAGATTTAAAACCTTCATCACCCTAATGTTTCTCATCCTGCAGAGAGCTCTGATCTGAATATGATATGCACTTGAGAAGGTTTGCCAGGAGTGTGATGTTACAAAACTTGTGAAATGCCTCGCTTAACCACAAGAATATGCATTTTCCCAGCCACATACCTATCTATTACAAGGTCTTTCAGATGGAGCTACAGACAGCCTGTGGGTCATGAGATCCTGACCTTGGTGTGTTTTTACTCCCTCCTTCTCATGAATTAACTCCTGAACTATTGACTCTCTGTTGAATGGATAGCAGAGTTCAGCCACATTTTACGTACAGGCTGCTTTTCCATCCTGTATCTCAACAACTGCAAACCCCAAGGACGAGTAAATACTTCAACCTCAGCCATAAAATTGATGTGTTGCAAAATGAACAAAATGGGTTTAGTAACTTACAAGGCAGATACCATCAAGTCCATAATGGGCCAGAACTGAGTTTTCCTGTCCCTCAGCAGTGAGGCTGGGAGCAAATCACCCCTTTGCAGGTACTCAGTTTATGCCTTATACTTTCTTCACTGAAAGCAAAATCCACCTGTGGTCGTCTCAGATCTCAGCATCATGAGTCCCCCCTGCCCTGAAAGGAAAAGATTGACTTAAGAATCACAAGGTTTTCATGAAAAATCTTCAGTTTTTAAGTTCTGCTCATGCCTTTTGGTTTTTGAATCTGCAGATGACTCCCTGGTAGGTTAAGGAGCTTTCCTCCGTATTCAGAAAGGCCAAAAAAACATCAATAAAACATAAAGTTCCCAAGATCTTGTGAAGCACAAAAAAAAAAAAGAGCACAGATCTCATCCTAATTGTCAGTACCTCGTTAATACATCAACAACCACACTTTGCTGCTGCAGCAGGGTGTAAATGGGCAGAATAAATGGGGCTACAGCTGAAGGTTGAACCCCTATTTTGTCATTAAATAAGAAAAGGGCCCTAAAACCTAACATATATCACTGGCATCATTAGAAGCCATGCAAGTTATTTCTACATTGCACATCGTACCAGACAGAGCCCTTAAGAAATCAAAATTTAAAATCTAAAGATAAAGGGTTTAGTTTTCTTAGACATTGGAAGGAAAACATAGTTTAAGGTCTGGTAAAGAAATTCTCCTTATTATCTGAAAGTTGCTTGACTAAGTATTGAAATAGCTTCATGTATTCCCAAGGCTTCCTAGCCAGCCTGGCTCTAAAAAACACCCCTCTGTGCTCCTCTGGCATTAGAGATGAAAAGTTCGAAGCTTTTCATGCTGAGTCTTCATGTCTAACTGAAAATGAAAACACAACATCCATCTCTCCTCTCCAGAATACAATAGAAGCAGTGGTGGCATATTAATAAATATTCTCACTAGAAAATACCATAAAGAAATAGTAGGCTGAGCCTCGAGGCAGAATGTTTCCATCGTCTTGGCAGGGCAAAGTCGCTGATGTGCACCCCCAGATTAAGCTGCAGAGGGGAACAGAGCAGGACTGGACCCACCTGGGGAGGTGGGGAGCTGGAGAGAAGTGTAGGATGGGTTTGTCTGCCTTCCCAGGTGATCTCCATCAGGTACAAACAGGGCAACAACACTTCCCTGTCCCAGGTATGGCTTATCAGGAGAGGCTGTTGACAGATGAACTCAGGTCACATCCAGGCTGCCTGCACGTGGTGCCACCAGGGCACCTTTGCTGCAGAGGTCAAAGGGGCTCCTGCAACCCCGGGCTGGCAGGCTGGTTCCTGCTTCCTCCCAGCCCTCGTGGAGGGAGGTGGTGGCAGCACTTGAGTGAGGCTTGGCAGTAGGTGGTCTGAATGCTCTGTAGCTCCCCAGAGCCTGGGCATGGGATCAAAGACCCTCCCGAGGGCACCAAGGCGCTTCTCATTCCCTGGCATTGCCTTTGGCCCATGCTCAGGCTCCCAGCTGGGCACTGTTCAGGGCATTGCAAGGGCCAGGGGGTGTGACCTCGTAGGCAAGACCACTCTGTGGGATGTTTTGAAGGGTCAGGGAGGAGGTAACTCTGTAGATATGAGCCATGTTCTTGTATTTATCTCGAGGGCCAGGTGGGTCTGGGTCAATCTGGCCCTGCTTGGTTTGGTGCTGTAGCTGCAGCCAAACTCGCTGACTGGAGCTAAAGATGGCCCCTAAAGGCTAAAAACCCCATATTAAAAAGAAAATAGGCAGCTAAATTAGCATCACATTTAGGCAAAACATCAGATATGGCTCCTAGTGCCTAAAGCCTTCCTTGAGCTATGGCCAGTCACAATGAACTCCCTTCCCCCCCTAACAATCTTTAAAAACTGATGTCTTGGTTCCTTATAAAACTTCAAAGTAAGGAAATAAAAAGGAGAGAGGAATGGGGGAGGTTAATATTTCCCCAGGTTTCCTCAGCCAGCCCGTGTGTCTCTGAGCGGAGATCAAGGCTCCGTGTGTTTGGGATGTCAGACACTTGCCTGGGATTTCAGCCTGCCCCAGCCACAGATGTTCTGTGTGCTCAGCCCATCCATACAGAGCATTTTCAGCAGCCTGACAAGCCTGGGATATTCATGTGCTGCATAATTTTTTTCCCAGGAAATCCTATGAGAATCCTACAAAGCGGGAATAATAAAATATACATGATACATCAGTGTTCACTGAACAAATTAGCCTTTGCTGCACTTTGTCTCACTTCTTGCTCTTCCTCTGTCCTGGCTGGAAACTCCTTAGGACATGGGGTGTGCTCCTGAGTCCATAATGTTTGAAGGGTGCTCTGGAATTCCCAATTTGTGGGCACATTTTGGTTTGGTTGTCACCTGGTCCCACTGAAGCTGGCTGGGCTCTCTGCAGAGGGATTGGAGATTTAATTTAAGCAAGAAGGCAAAAATGTGGCTCCTGTGCTTCCAGGCTGGATACTGCATTTCAATTTCCATAAGGGCAAAGCATGCTAGGAAAGAGGGAGAAGGAACATAAATGGTAGCACATCAGGGAGGACGTGCTACATGAGGAGCATCTGGATTCATCTTGCAGGGTTGTTTTGGAGGTTAATTTTCATTTTTTTAAGGAGCATTGACATTGAAAATGCCCTCTCAGAAGGACAACAGAAGGTTTTAAGACACATATACAAACAAGGCTCATTGAGATTGGAAAGCAAATTAGAGTCCTCCCCAGCAGCAGCAGTGGAAGAAATTAAAACTAAGAAAGTAGGTTTAGATTGGCTTTCTGGAATAAATTCTTCTCTGTGAGCGTGGTGAGGCCCTGGCACAGGGTGCCCAGAGAAGCTGTGGCTGCCCCATCCCTGGAAGTGTCCAAGGCCAGACTGGATGGGGTTTGGAGTAACCCGGGATAGTGGAAGGTGTCCCTGCTCATGGCAGGGGGTTGGAAGTAGATGATCTTTAAGGTCCCTTCCAACCCAAACCAGGAGATGATTCTATGATAAATCTTTCATAAGATGTTTCCAGACTTTGTTTTAACATTTTCATGTAAGTTTGTTTGCATAATTTGCCCATAATGAGTCACTTATTTAATAAAATTAGTTTAACCAGTAAATATAAACATCTAATTTTCCTATCATTCAGCTGAACTTTGCTCCAAAAACATCTGAGCTGGTATTGCAATAGGTTCCCCCTCATCTTTGGATCCTGGGATGCTCTGGTGATGTGGAGAATTTCCCTTTTCTCCCGCAGCAAAGCAGCTTTGTTGGCATCACTGCTGAGAATGAGAAAATAAGAAGTTTTATATGGATATCACGTGCAAGATACCCAGACCCTGCTTACCTAATTCAAACCACAGCAGCTTGTATTCAAGTCTTGTTTGGGACTGACTGAGGAGGCTGGGAAGGCCACTCTCAATGTCCACTGTCAAGTGTCCACTGCCAAGTGTCCACTGCCGTGCTCCGAGCCCATCTGGCTGGAAAACTCCAGGGCTCTTGAGGCAGTGCTGTCAAGCAGACATGTGCTGTGACAGAAAAATAGGTCAGAGTCATCATGCTGTGGTCTGATTCCCAGTGTGTAGCCAAAGGCACTTCTGTGACCGAGTCTTTAAATATGGGGGAAAAAAAAGATGAGGATGAACCTTAAGGATGCTGCAATAAGCAGCGTGACATTTCGGCAGCACGGGAGTCCTTTGGTCACAGGGCCTCCTGGAAACAGCCAAACATCCCAGGAATGGCTGTGGGGAAGTGCCTGGGGCATTTTAGCCAGGATGAAGCTCTCTGGGACACGAAGGAGAGTTCTTCAAAGGCACAAAAGGAAACCTAACTCCTCTTGAATTTCATGCTTTGGAAAATCTACCTAGCTGTAGTATTTTTTGCTTGATGGGCAAACTTAGGCTCAGGTTTCTCCTTTTTAAAATAAGCTTGACAAACTAATTAATTAAAAAAATCCAGCTATCATGTTCTGCTCTTGCACGTGACACAGTAACCATTAAGGCATTAGGAGATAAACTTATCTGAGCTCAGAGGGAGGAAGTTCCAGGTTATACCTGGTTTACATTAAATAGTAGGTCAACCTGGAAAAGTATAAAGTTAAGCACACAAGTAAGTCTCACCAGGACTAGGGAAAACATTAATGTGATTAAATATGTCATTAATTGATGACTCAGAAGAGCCAGACTAGAGGACACAGCAGAAATACTCCAGATTTATTTCCTGTATTCTTCTGTTTGGATGAACACATCCAGGGGTTCAGGCACACCACGGAATCCAGGTAAATGCTGCAGAACCTGAAAGGCAGAATGACAAAACACAGTGGAGACAATGTCCATGACCTGGCAGATAAAGACTGACCTGCAGAAGAACTGATTGAGCTGTGAATTTTCCATCAGGTGATTGCTTTGATCCTGGCTTTCCATCCCAGGTCTAAGAGGCAGAGTGGGTTACTTTGTGGTCCCTTAGGTATCTCCTGGAATCCGGGCAAATATCAACCTAATAGATTTACATTTTATTTAGGTTTATTCACTGTATGGCCTGGAGGAAATAATACTTGGGTTTATCACTTAAATGTATATAATTAAGGGAAAAAAAGAAAAAGATGTCATTAAGAAAATAGTTCTATAGTTGGAAAATCAAATACAAACCTTAGAAATTGTTTTTTTGGGATTGACAGTTCTTACTGTTGGAAAAATAAACAAACAGCTAAATAAATATTGTTTCTAATACAAATTTGTCCATCTCAATTTTTTTTTGATGGTCAATCTTTTTATGCCCATGTCAGAATATTATTCTGTCATCTTTTGATGCCCTACCAGAATCAAGCCACCCCTTAGCTGCCTCCTTGCTTTCCTATACATCTTGAGGGCCCTTTAAGCCTTTCAGTGCAAGCCAGATATATATTTAAATCCTTTCATCAGTCCTGTGACTCCCTCCAATTTATTAACACTTCTTCAATTTGCCCTCTAAACCCCTGGAAGGTATTCTCCAAGATTTTTGCTTCCTGGGATGCTGTGCTGCACAGTAAACGTGAACAGAAATTCTTCATTGCTCAAAAGATAGATGTACAATATATATTAAATATTGATTGCCTGCAATGAGCACAGCAACCAATCCAGGGTGCCACTACCCCAATCTCTTCTTTCCTTGGCAGTTCCCAGATTTCCCCATCACTTGCAGACAGTAATAACATGTTTTTCTCCAAAATACCAATAAAAGAGGTTGAAGTAAAGCACCACTAGAAGCACAGGAGCTCAATGAACTGTCTCCTGTTGCAAATAGAGTTTGAGATCTATCAAATGTCCAGTTCTTAACAGATTTTACATATGCCAAGTGGATTTAATCAGCTTAAAGTACCCTGTGCTACGGATACCTTTATAAAGTGCCAACTCTATTAGCACTGTTGTTCCTATCAACAGGGAAAAGGTAAGTTTACTTTGACAGGATCTCCTTTCCATGGACCAGTGCTGATTGGTATTGACTACATTAGTGTCTTTATTAATCTGGTACATTTGAACTGATGTACTTATCAGCAGTTTATTATTGTGCTAGAATTGATACAGTCTCCAATTGTAACTCGCAGACACTCTGGAAATAATGAAATTCAATACTAATAGCCCTCAGGCAGCTCGGTGAAAATCCTGGGGTTCAAGTTATCCATTTAGCTTGAGTCACTTGCTGCTTAATGACCACAACAAGTATTGGTGGAGCGGAGGTATTTAATTTTCAGCACACAATAAGACTCTGTCACTGGGCTAGGTATTTCACCAATACAGCACAGAGGTAGTCACTGAACAGTTCTTCCCTCTGTCCTTTTGCCTCCTTTATCAATATCCTGCAATCTCTTACTCCTCCTTTTTACTTATTGTTAAAATAACCTTTTCTTTCCTCTGAATGTTTGACCCTGTCAGTGGTCACCCAGACATTACCCTATAGGTACTGCATATGAATTTTGGGGCAAAGGCAAAGTATGCTTCACTGAACTTGTAATTATCAGTCATATTTTTCTTTAAATTATTTTTTAAACTTTTTTAGCCTGTAACTGATATCAGCCTCAGGAAGCTGGCTATTTCTAGCAGCTCAATGTGCATGTAGTGTGCCCACACAGGTGTGTGTAGATGCATGTGGATTTTCTCCTCAATCTGCTGCTTTTTGTGTGCACATTAGACAATCTGCATACTCCCAGTTCAATCCCTGCTTCTGTTTAATTCAGGCAGTAAAGGAGTAGCTGGAGATGTCCTAGGAAGATAAAGGAACTGTGCTCAGGAGATGTAAAAGCCAAACATCTGCTGGAAAGCAGGACACTCCCCCCATGGCAGAAGCTGGTGCTGGATACCTGCCAGCTTCTCCTGCTTTCCCACACCAGGATTTTTTCATCTGTCCCTGCAGCAGCAGCAGCAACTTTAACTTGGAGGAGAGCAGAAGGACTCAGAGGTATCTCAGAGGGGTATTCCCCCCATTCCCATGTGCTGCTGGGAACTTCTTAAAACTCCTTAGAGCAACTTTGATGTTAGAATTTATATTCCTAAAAATACATATTCCTATATATATTCCTCATTTCCTTACCTGAAGAATAAAATACTTGTTCTGTGACTGGGAAAGCATCTTACTTCCGTGGAGGAGGAGCTTCAGAAGTAGACCAAGTTAATTACAGGTATGACCTAAAGGTTCAAGGTGCATTGGCACGGTTTCAAGAGCCAGTATAAAGGAACATCTTTCCTTTGGAAAAATCAGTCCTAGGCTGGCCAGTGTTGAATAAAGACCTCATCTGTGCAACATACCTGAAGGTAACCACTCACCTGGGCCCAGTGGGATCCCTCTCCAGGCAGCACCTGGCAGACCTGCAGGTAGTGCAGCAATAAATTTAAATGAAATGGCTACATTTAGATTTTTTTTTGTCTGTGAGCTGAATCTCATCCCACCATGCCTTGTTTCCAGCCACAGTTAACCCTTGAATTATCATATCTACACCCTATTATTCTGAGTACAGCCTTTCAAAGACCTCTGCTAACCAAAGACGTCTCAGCACCACCTTGGTGTCCTCCCCCCTTCTCGTGCTTTCCATGGGTTCCCGATTCCTGTTTGCTTTGGAAAAATCCACATTTCTCAAGTGTCCCAGACCAGCTTGTGATTTCAGCTGGACTTGGATCCCAGACCATCTGTATGGGACACCTAAGCTGGCACTGCTTGAGCTTCACCAAATAGCTTGGCCTGAGAGGGCTCAAAGCATCGATTTGTGATGCAGTATGGGGGGACAGCCCTGATTCATGGTGACACTCAGTGAGTGTCCCAAGAGCTTTCAATAGCCATTGGGTGTCATCAGTAACGTCAACAAGAAAAAGGTCAGCACATTTTGTGGGCAGATCTCTGACCTCCTGGGCAGCTCGTGATTTCCCAACACTCCCGTGCTGTGACAACACTGATCCATTAACCTGATAAGCTCCTGCAGGTTCGGCCTGAGGAATCTCTCCAGATGTTTATCTCCTGCCATTCCTTTTCTTGTTAGGCCCGGGAAGAAACGGAGTTTTCAGAAAATTCTATTGTTGCTGTAAAACGTAGTTTGCTCTGCTGCACAGCAAGCCAGGCAGAGTGAGCTGTGACTCTTTTCCTTCCTTGCTGGCTGCCTGTCTGGCATCACTTTCCCTCATAAGCTGGGCTCTTAAGTGGAGAAGTGCATCCAAGGTAAGGATATTACCTCAAACCTCCTCTCTATAAATAGGCCTGGCTGCCGCCCCGAGATTCCTTGTTCTGCTGTCAGAATATGGCTAAATGGCCACTTACAAATTCCAACGTGCTTGATGTGGAGATTACAGCTGCTATCCAAAACAAAGGAGCTTTCTCTCTCACAACGTGCTGCTCCCTTTATGAGGCAGTTTGGAAAACTCCTGTCTCTTGAAAGGGTTTAATCCATGCCCTGGTGCTTCTTTTACGTGAGGACAACACAGCTTCCTCCAGACCTAAATGAAAACAGGACCCTTGAGTTTCTGTCAGAATTATGTCCGGTGCCCTGAAAATCACAGGGGAGGAAAGGTCTGATCCCTGGAAGCTCACCTATGAAGCAAAATGAAAAGATGCAGAGTTATGTCAGCACAGCACAGGATGGTGAGTGCAGGGATGCCAGCCTGGAATGACCTCGGTGCAGGAGTGTGGCATTGCCTCTGTACCCCCAGGAGCCAAAGGAAAGATGCTTAGTTTGGGTTCAGCACTGTGCTAATGTAGCAGGGATGGTAGTGAGGATATCTGTGAGCTGTGCTTAGGCTGAAGGTGGCTATTGAATATTGGTTGCTACAAAAAGGTGAGGTTTTGCAAAGAAAATAATTTGTTCAGTGCCCCTGCACAGCTGCGCTGTCTCACAGGCATTTTAGCAGAGCCAAAGAAAGCTCTGTTTTTCTTGTACTTTGTCCTTACACTATTTTTTCCTGCTTGAGGCATTTTGCAAAGGAAGTGGGAATGGCTGTGTTCTCTTGATGGATGTGGGAACTGGGAGATCAGGTGAAGGAGCGTTTCCTCCTGTCCCCCAGCAAGTCCAGGCAGGATTTGAATCAGGCTGCCCCATCACAAATCCTCTGAGAGAGGAAAGCTTCCTTCACTCTGAGGCATCATGGCAAAGCCTAAGCATGACACAGCAGCAGCTCCTAAACACTTGGAAAGCCTTGTCCTTGCCGGTGTGGTGGGGCTGAAGCATGGCTAACACAGAAACAACTTCCCTTTGAGTTCTGGCAATGGAATTTGGGTGTGATTTATTCACTTATGCTGGGTTGGCATCTCCAGCTGCCATGGCGACTCTACAAAAAAATATAATTAACTTTCTCCATGGCAGCCCCAAGGCAGATGGCCATCCCAGGCCTGCAACAACAAGCCAGATGGCACAGGGAAGGCAGTGGCTGAGGGGTGGCCGTGCTTCCCCACCCACCAGCTTTGCCACGGGAGCTGGGTATATCCTGTGGGTGGCCAGTATTTATATTTGCTTGTAAATTACGGCCCTCAAAATGCTAAATGAGTCTGCTGCAGCCTCAGAGCACAGCCTGGCTCCTGTGACCACAGGTTTGAGTCATGCAAGCGGAGCCACACTCACCTCCCACTACAAAAGAGTCCTTTGTGCATTTTCTCCTGCTCCTCAGGCGTGCACTCCTGGGCTGCTCCGCTGTCCCATTGCCTCCAGCCGTGCCAGTGCTTGTGACTCAGCTGGACTCAGCCACCTAGAGCTCTTAGCTGTCAGTCATAACACCTACCTCTCGTCTCCTGCCATCTGCTCTCCTCCCTTCTGACATCTCCAGAGCTTTGCTCCTCACCCACATGCCATTTGGTTCCGCGTCTCGTGGAAAGCATCACCCGGGCGATGCTTCCCTGCTCTCACCACCGGAGCTCCGTGCAATGGTAGGAGGAAAACGTGGCTCTGGGTGATGGGAATGCTGAGGGTCTGCCTGTGTTTCAGCCTCCACTGTCAAGTCAACACCAGCAGCAGCCAACACCTCTCTCTACCTCCAGCACCCTAAGGGAGGGTGCACAGCCTGAGTCACTAAACAAGGATTGCCATCATTTAGGGATGGAGGACTCATCGTTCAGGCTCTGCTTACCCTGCCTTCAGCACTCAGCCTGGTGTGCTCCCATGTCCTCAATTCCCCCACTGGCTGTGGCTCTGTCAGTGCCTCAGCCACACGACATGAGAGGGAAACCTCAGCTCACGCCTGTGACCGTGCGCTCGTGTCCCAGCCAGGGTGACAAGCAGCTTCGATTTACTGGCTCCCAGGGAGTTTTATTTTGAATGTTTTATGCAGCCAGGGCAGGGCTGTGGTCCTGGGGGCCGTGGCATCTCCTCCACCCCGAACAGGTCTGTAGGTGTGGGAAGGCTGTGCAAGGCATGTCCTTAGTGTGAGTAAACATCCAAAGGGATGTACTTTGCCACTTGTCTCGCACTAATGCAGCTCTTGTTAGCTGATGATTTTTGATGGAGATGTGTGTGCACTAATGGGAGATTGCCAGGCTAGAAGTAATTAAAAAAAAAAAAGTTCCTTTCAGCATGTTATAATCATTCTGAATTATTAAACAGGACAGAATTTTTAAAGTCTAATTCACTTTTCCATTATTTATGCTGTCTGCTTCAGTTTTATTCTGTCTTTTGAGAGTTATGAATCCACCAGAAAGTTTCACTTTCGGGTTGTGATGCTGTCGGTGTTGGAGGCTGCCAAGACTCCAAACGGCTCATTTAAAAACCCCGTATGAGGGATGTATCCTTTCCCATTCCCATGCACAGCACTTAAATTTCTTTTTAGCCCTTTTTAGCACTGCACCTACAACGGAGGAATTTTTCCAGTTGCAGCAAGAGGCCACTGAGGATCAGAGGAAAAAGTCAGCACATCAAAGGTGCAGGGCAGGGAGCAGCACATGGGCAGATCTGTCGGGCAGTAGGTATGTGATCAAACAGATAAGTGTCCATGCCTTCAACCAGCACTGTCTTCCAGCCCCTGCTAATACATCTCAGCTCTAGCTGCAGCCTCTGCTTCTTAAATGCTCTGAAACACAAGGGTTTTAAACCATCATTTACTGTTCTTTTTTTGACATATTTCTAAATCGGTTCAATATGGTCTCGAACAGCTAAACTGAAGTGTTTGACTTGCTTCCAAATTGAAGCGTTCATAAACAAAAAAAATAAAGGGAAAGGGGAGGGTGGGGGGGGAGAAAAGAAAATGCAAGGAAAAGAGAAGTGCTCTGGTAGTTTAAATCAGTCAGCCCTGCACAGTGATTTAAAACCAGTGGAGCACTTCAAGTTTTCATAAGCACTTAGCTTTGGAAGCAGTCCGAGCCCTGAACACGTGCGTTTGTGGAATCATTTACCATTATTAGAGAGTTTGAATGGTCCTTGAGCTCTCCCTCTGCCCCGATAAGCACTCTGGCTGCCTGTGATTAGTAGGGTGGTTTCAGGCTTGTGCACAGTTGAGGGTGATTATTTCCAAGCGTGCCATCGCCTGTCCCTATCTCCAAAGATCTGAGATCTTCCAAATTCATTAATTCCTTCAGCTCATCTGAATGGAAATTACTAACTAGACGTGGTTCCCTCAGTGCAATTTTACAACGTGTGTCACAGAGAATAATCAATGTTTGCAGCCAGGGCAGATGGAGCAATAACCTGCATGCCACAGAGCACTCCTGTGCTGGGTCAGACCTGTTATTAAGATATGTGATTGTGGAGACTCTGTGCTCCAGCCATGAGCTGGGAAATTCTGGTTTTTGGTGCCCCAGTGCTTCCTTTGAGCTGGAAAGGGCAGAAGGACAGTGCTTGATACTCCCTCGTGTTTTATAGCTTTGTGTTGTGCTGCACTGATGGACAGTACTTGGCTAAGCCAAGCCCAGGGTTTTGCACCAGCACGGAGGAAGTCAAGGAGGTTGTCAGATGAAGCTGTGCAAAGAGCTGATCTTTCAGGTTTGCTGGCTGACTCAAGCAAGTTAAAAAATAAAAAAAATAAAAAAATTGTATGAATTCAGGTTGACTAAAGATGGAAATGTTTTGCTTTTCTGAGTTGAGGAAAAATCTGAAAGAAACAACCCTGTTTCTTGTTTTTCACTTGTTAAGCTTTTTGGTTGTTAACTGCTCGCAAATTTTGCAAGAAAATTCTGTTGCAATAAGAAAAATGGAATGGTTTCGACTTGAAATCATCCCAGCAATTTCCCTCAGGTCTTTTGGCGAGGTGGTAAAAAACAACAACAAAAAAAAATGCAAACCCAAATTCCTACTTTTCCATGGAAATTTCTGACTAGCAGAATGACCGCATGGTCCAGTTGTAAAAAAAAGTCATGAAATGTCCAAATTTGTGCATGAAGCAATCTGGGTCAGTGATGCTGCTGTGCAGCCCAGCTCCCTGTGAGGGCTTTGCCCAGAGCTCTGCTGCTGCTGGCAGGGAAGATGCCGGGAGTTTGAACTTTCGAGAGGGTCCCTAGATCCCTCCATGTGGAAAATCAGAACAATCTGCTGGCAAAGAGGTCAAACTGGAGGCAAAAGAAAGATAATCCCACCCCTACCTCCTCCCAGACGTGCAGCCAATGGTTTCCAGTGCCCTGGCCCACTCCAGAGCTCCCCTAGCCCGTCTCAGGACATCAGGAGGTGGCTTGGTGCTAAAAAGGAAAAAGAGAGGGAGTTTCCCCTGGCAGATAAAGGATGGGAGTGATGCCCTCCCTGCCTCTGGGACCACCAAACACCCCATGCAAGGGGCTGTTCCCTGTGCTGTCCCAGCAGGGTACGAGTGCTGTAAGGACCAGGTGGAGTCCCCAGCCCACCCTGGCTCTTGGTCAGGTGTCATTTGGTGATGGCTCCACTCTTTGCTGATTGGTTTGCAGAAGAAGGGTTAGGGGAGGACCAGGTGCTTGGATGTCCCTGCTCTATGGAAGGCTGCAGTTCCAGCTGATCCCACTTTTCCAGGTATCAGCCTTGGGCTTGTCTGTCCAGCCCACCACTCTGTAGAAACAGGTTCCTCCAAAGGATGGTCCTAGACCCCTGTTTTCAGGTGAAATTGCTGTCTCTGTTGCCTGTAAATATCCAAATACCTGAATTGCAATCTTTCCTTCAAAATACTTGCAAGAAAAACTTCTGGAGCTTTTCTTGTTCGTCTTGTCTTGTTTTGGTGTGGTTTGTTTTCATTTGTTTTCTGTTCTGGTTTGGTTTTGGGGTGTTTTTTTGCAAGAACAAATTCGGAAAATATTTTTGAGAAGAATGCCAAAGGAAAACCTCCAAACCATTGATTTTACACATCCAAGATTTGAGTGCTCTGAAGAAATGCATAGCAGAAGGTCCTCCATACCTTTGTGAGAAAATAAAACAATTCTGGGCCAGACACAACAAGCATTTCTTGAAAAGAGAAAGTCATATATTTACAAACTGCCTTGATATTCTATAAACCATTGAGAAATGAACTGAAGAGAGTTCATGCTTTTTGAAAATATGAAATAAAAAGAGTTAGAAAGATCAAGACAGAGCCGTGACAAAAGGTGACAACCCTTGGGTAGCTGTGCTGATGTCTTTAATTACAGGAGTGCAGGAGGGACTGAGAGCTGAGGTTCCTGTGCTGACCACTGGTTGCCTGGATGATGCTGTTCCAGCTGTTTCACATCTCTGTGCCTCAGTTTCCCCTTCTTCGTGTTAGAAGCTGGGTTTCAGTCCTGCCCCACAGACAGCTGTGAGATGTGCTTGCACCTTGCTTATGTTCTAAGGAGTTTGTGGGATTGTGGTTTTTCCCCCCCCCCTAGATGACTGGGTCTCTTTTGTCCCATTTTACAATCCTAATGAAAAGGGAAAATACACCTGAATTTGCCCTGTTCTGGAAGGGGAAAGTCGTTCTCATTATTAAGCTGTTATTTTTATGAAGCTGTACCCTGCAGGCCCTCAATACTTATGTTATAGTCATCAGAAGCCAGGATGAGATCCCATAAACCATTCTTTATAGTAACCAGATGGTCATCAGGGCTGCAAAGGTACCTGACAGTGCCTATTACAGGGAAACACCTGCACCACCTTAACCACCTCTGTGCCAGCCCTGCCAGCCCTGGGGTGACCTCTCCTGCAAAAGCTGGGTAGTTATTTGGGGGGATATTGCCACAATCCCCCTCCCCAGACCCATTAACTGAAGCTGTCCTGTCACAGGGATGTCCCCCCAGCCCTGACTCCTTCCCTTTTATTTTTAACCCTTTCTTTGGGGATAATGTGAGTAGGTGGAGTAGCTACTCCAGCCTTCCTGCACCTATTAGAAGACTTGGCTGACTTTTGCTTGTCTTTCTGCTTTGTTTCTGGGAAATACCACTGGGAGAGCTCTTTGGCAGCACCCCAGCTCACCATGGACAAGGCTCACATCACCTCTGAGACACTCCCTGAGGGCAGAAGATGCCAGGTCCCACCAGCCTTCCCCACAACACCGAGCTCAGCCCGTCTTGGAGTCCACTTTCCTCCCAGCTTTGGGGCTGTTGGCTCACCTGTGACGGCCCAAATGAGCTTGTGTGAGGGTTAGGACAGTGCTAACTCCTGTCACCATGCCCAGCAGCAGTCAGCAAGCAGTCCCTGGGTCAGGCTGGCTGGCTGATGGCAGGAGGGTGCTCAGAGAGGGTGTTGAGCAGAGGATACCCCACAAAAAACATAACCCATCCAGGCAGGTTAGGGCCACTGACAGTCTCTACGTGACTAATAATTCCTAATAGCAACAGGTTCACAGCACCTGGTGTGGCAGGGAGGTGCTGTTACTGGAAGGCTTGTTTCATCTCTCCTAAAAATCAGAGATGGACTGGTTTTGCCATCTAAACTAGTAATTAAGCAGAACTGGTTAAAAAAAATAAATATTGAAGCCCTATAAGGAAATACACATCACTGGTTTTGCAAAGCTGGTTCAAACCTGTTTTGATCCATGTGTATCCCAGCCTCCTTACGACATCCTGCAGCAGCCAAACATTTGATTAAAATAAAATTGTTCAAATCCACCCTTTCAGGAGAGACAACAGCTTCTGAGAAACAACAGTGTTTTATTTCGTATTATTTCTTTTTGCTCAAAATGAGCTTTTATGACCTGTGAAAGCAGCACTCCCCCAACCACAGCATTAAACTCTGTGGCTTCTGAGCAAGGGGGACGCACTCAGGGCTCCTTCTTCCCTGACAAACTGATGTAACCTGTTCTGCATTGCCCAACTTCCCTTGGAAAAAATTAAAAAAAAAAAAAGAGAAAAGAAAAAAAAAGTGAGGGGAAAAAAAAAAGCGAGGAAAAAAAACTGAGGGAAAAAATAAAAAGCCCTTACTCATGGGTTCTTTCCTCAGAAAGCCACACCACGCTCAGTTTCCCAGAGAATGAGTCACGGGCTGACATCCGGCATCCTGCCTCTCACCCCGAGCCCAGGACAGCACGGAGGAAGGGCAAAAAAACCTTCAGGGTTTCTTCTGTAAGCTCACCTGGGTGAGCTGGGAATGGCTGGGGGTGTGGGGATGCCGTGCTGAGTGCCATGGAGGGGGAAGTGCAGCCCAGCCCTCCCCTAACACCTTCCCAGGGGGATCACCCTTCTTCATAATAAACGTGAGCAAGCAGGTTTTTTGCCCTAAAGCAATAAGGGTGCTATAATCCCAAAAAGAGGACACTAAATTTCTTGGGAGATTCCTGTAACAAGTAGATATCTCTTATTTCTGCAGAGTTCTTAAACCCTGTAGGTGTCTGTTTTCATTATTTGGTTACAGATATGCACTACTTATTTCTTTGGTCTAAATGCTCAAAAGTGACTTTCTAAATTTTTTGGTATGTGGTGACTATTGATGCTGCCAGTGGTGGAGTCACCATCCCTGGAGGGACTTAAAGGACATGTAGATGTGGCACTCAGGGACAGGGTTTAGTGGTGACCTTGGCAGTCATGGGTTAAGGGTTGGACTTGATGTTCTCAGAGAGCTTTTCCAACCTTAGTGATTCTATGATTCTGTCTGTCCTCTAAAAATCATGGGTTACCTTTGAAAAGTGCAGCCAAAAGTGATAGGAGTGGGTCTGATTATTCATCTTTGGGGATGTTTTTGAAGGTACTTTGGTTGCCACAAGCTGAAATAATTTCAAGGTTGCTTATCTATGCCCTGCCTTGTCTCTCCATCCTTTCCATCTTCTGCCTCTCCATCCTCAGCCCCACAAAAGAACTTCCTTTACCCACACCCTTTCCACCAGTGACACTTCCAGCCCACCAGCTGCCCCTCAGAAATGCTCTTTACTGTCTTTAATCCACCACAGAAGGACAGCTTTGCATCTGTCCACCAGCATCTCCATTTCTATTTTAAACTGGGCTTCCAGGCACTTCCTGAAAATAGTTGATGGCTCATGTCCCTTCCTGAGCAATTGAGTGCTGTGAGCTATCTGGTTTGGAAAGTGCAGATATCCAGAGACAAGGAACAGAGGAAAGGGTTGATTTCCAGACTATTTCAGTGTGATATCGAAGCATGATGGAAAAATAAATGATTGGGTGTTGCCAGTGCTTTTGAGCTTAGGGCTGACACCTATAAATAGAAACACCCAAAAATTATTCTTAGAAATTGAGTCACTAGTTCTTAATATTTCTAGTAAGTCAGTGGGAGTTGTGATTCTTAGGACAGAGGCAAAAAGTGTGTAAGCCCACACAAAAAATCAGCTTCTAAAAGCAACTACTGGCCCTTTTGCTCTTGAGCAATGTTTTCCCAAACAAGATTTGTTCAACAGTGAGATAACTCACCCAAATCAGCTGTGCACAGCCCTTTTCAGCCATAAAGGCACGAAGTCAGGACCTTCCCCACAACTCCTGGCTGCTCCTTTTTGCAGTTACTGAGCTTTTCTGTTGGGTTTTTGTCCCCAGGGGCACCTCAGCCTTGGTGAAAGCACTGGCCAGGGTGGGGTGAGGGGTGGAGGAGGAGGAAGGGGTCTGTGAAGCCTTGGGATTAGGAGGATGGTGTGGGTCCAGGTGTGTTGCAAAGGGAAGTGTGGTGCCATCTCACTGTGCAGTGTTTAGAGCCATGTGTGGTACCAGTGTGGGTGTCCCACCACTTTTTTAGGGAAAGGTTCTTCACCCAGAAAGTGGCTGGGCACTGCAAGAGGCTCACCAGGGCAGTGGTCACAGCAGCAAGCCTGACAGATCTCAAGAATTGTTTGGAAAATGCTCTCAGGCACAGGGTGTGACTCTTGGGGGTGCAGGGCCAGGAGTTGGACTCGATGATCTTTGTGAGTCTCTTCCAGCCCAGGATATTCCATGAAGAGCAGAATTTTCTGTTGTCCATTTTCTGCGTGTCAGCACAACTGCAGAGCCCAGGGCTGATTTTTTACCTTGTTTTCTGCCTTTTCCTCCTTGGCTGCAGCCAAACATGTTCAAATTGTGTCTCCTTCATGCTGAGAGGGAAGAAGGGATTTCCCTGCCACTCTTGTGGTGCTGGCTGCTGCATCTGGTCTGCAAAAGTCCCTCCATTCACACAGGCAGGAAGAGGATGAGTAACAGAGCCCCAGAAGTTCTTCCTCTCGCAGATTTATGGTCCTTTCCCTGCATGAGGGCTAAGTTCTTTCCCTGAGCAAAATTCCTAAATCAATGGCTTGATTAATAGCTGGGAAACATTTTTCCCACCAAGTCTGGAAGGACTTTTCACACATAATTAGCTAAAAGAGCCAGAGAAGACATACAGATTTTTAAATTGTATATTATTGTTTTAAATTATATTAACTAATCAGTTTTAAGTCAGATGAATAAAACAACCTTCTTGGGTGTTCAGCCACACAAAGGAGAGCAAAATACAAAACAAAAGGTCTGAGATACTCTGTAAGTCAGAGTCCTTAATTCACTGCATGCCAAGAGATGTGACTAATGGCCATCTCAAATTGCATAAAGACCTGAACTAGTAGAGGTCACCTTAATTTCCTCCACCTTAACTAGTGCATCTCTGATAAGCAGTGTGTGTGCATTAGAAGATGGGAATAAGCTAAACCAGAACATTCCTCATCTGAGTTACACACAGGATGGGGGGAAGGTGGGGGGGAACCTCTCGGAAATTGGTATGTCTGTAGTGTGTTTCCCAGAGTGACTCCTGTTCAGACAAGCATAACATTTGCAATTTCCCTCTAACATTTTTCAATGGGTTAGGGTTTCTTCTGCTTAAAAAAACCCCAAAAAACAAAACAAAACAAAACAAAACAAAAAACCACACACACACACAAAAAAAAAAAAAAAACAAAATCAAAAACTACATCACAATAACCTCTAATTTATTCAGAATACAAGGCTGGGCCAAGACTGGATTTTAGAAAGTCTGATGCTTCATGAATTTCGGGTTCATTATTAGTGACACCACATTGTGTTAGAGGATGCAGGACACAGGGATAAGAGAGGCTGTCTCTGCCTCAGCAGGAGAAAACACATGCCACCCCTGAGGTCTTTGTGCAGCTCAAACAGAGACTATCACCACACGAGAAGAGCAGCAGGTGGAAATTGTGGTGGATGCATTTTGGTGGATTTCAAAGCAGCGCATGGGTGAAAACTGGACATTTTGTTGGAAATGCTCAGGTGTGGTCAGGGTATTCACAGGGGCCAGCTGGGAATGGTGATTTATCTTTCAGCTAAACCAGACCTGTTCCTCCTTGCAATTTCTGACTACTCCAGGAGATTCACAGGACTGCCTTGGCCAAAAAGAGATGTTTTCTTGTTGGCAAGACAGGAGGTTACTCCCTTTGAAGCTTGGGGAGCAGAGGAATTAATCCTTTGGTAGAGATCTGTCTGGCCTTAGCCCCATGTCCTCACCTTCCCCATGGCCATGGCTGTCTAATAGGAGAAGGAAATGGCCTCAAGTTGCACCAGGGGAGGTTTAGACTGGATATTAGGAAAAATTCTTCACTGAAAGTGTTGTCAGGTATCATAAGGGGCTGCCTAGGGTAGTGGTGGAGTAATCATCCCTGAAGGTGCCTGAAAGATGTGTAGTTGTGGTGCTGAGGGACAGGGAGGGGAATATCTTACCCAAAAGAAACCCAGCTGCCAACTCAAGGTTTGACCAAGGACAGTGAAATTTTGGCCAAATCTTCCTTGCAGAGTCAAGGCTTTGCATGCAGCCCGAGCAAGCTGAGGGTGCAACCACTCGATGATGGGAATGTGAAAAACCACCCGGTGTTCACAAATGCATTGCATCAAATGAGAAAGTTCACACTGAACACAGGTCTGGGTGGGGTTAAACCTGACACAGAACCAAGAGGTTTGTTCCTACAGAGGCACAAGGTCTGGGTTTGTAATTTCTGCTGTTAACATGCCCTACAGCACGCCAGAGCACAGAATTTGCTCCAACACAAACAAAACCATTCACCTCATCCTGCGTTACACGCTGGCGCCTCTGCCAGCCACAGGGACACTGCCATGGTCAGGCCTGAGAGCACAGGACATCAAGCCAGGTTTAGGTGCCTGCTTGTGAAGGAGTCCCAGTCTCCTTTGATGAGATCCCCAGTGACTGCAAAGGGAGACTGGGGAGACTGGCTCAGATGGGCAATTTGGGTGTCTCCTCTTGCCGAATGAGTCACACCCGAAATATTCAGAGGCATCCTACCTGCTGCAAACAAGCAGCCTTTCCCATGAAACCTCCTGTTTGCTATTCTGACTCTGACACCACATCTGATTTTGCATGATAGAAATCAAGTCTGTGCTTACTCGTGTTGTTTATCAAATCAGTTCATTTCTTTATGAGCAACAAATTTCAAGGTGTTTATGACAATTAAATTTTGTGTGGGAATGCCACAGAAGCCCCAGGAATAGCATCAAACTGAAAGAAATTTATCTTCTGCTACAACCCACTGATGATCAGAGAAACACACTAGGAGGAAAGATGAATACCCAGCAGTTGGAGATAACTGCACATAATCCCATGGGTGGTATTCCAGCTCTAGAAATTCAAGCCAGAATTTGGATTTTTGTGCAGAGAACAATTTAATCAATTGTTTGTTTCATTTCCTGGTAGCTTTTCCAGCTGAATCACTTTGTAATCCCCTCTCATGTGTGCTGGTGGAGGGGAAAAGAATCCCGTTGAAAGGGTAGACAAGCATGGGGGGGAAAAAAAAAGACAGTGATAAGAAATTGTAACTGCACAGCACAAACACAGAGCAAGCATGACAAGCAGAGAGGATGGCATCCATCCCATTAGACAGTCACTGTGGGGAAGGTGAGAAAGGGAAGATAAAGCTGGGTGGATCTCAGCCCTGAAGAATCCCAATGATTGCTACTGACCTTTGCAATCCTTTTCCTGGTCTCCCTATCTTTTTGCTCCTCTTTTCTGCATGTCCCCAAAAACCACCAGCATTGCTCAGGGTCCTACAAGAGCCAGCTGTGAAAAGCCAGTTGTGATATCCCTCACGGTGGAACCACAACCTTTAGTTTGGCTGATAAGACATGGCAGCATGATTTACTGTGCGAATGCCTCCTGAAATCTGATTAGCAAAGCATGACACTGGATCTGGGCAGCACTTACTGAATCAAGTGATTTTAGATTGTTAAAAATTACCTTTCCCCCAAATTAAAGACTCACAGCATCATCGAATTTTGACCTTTTTTTTTTTTATTTTCCAGCAAAACATACCCCAAACAACAACAACAACAACAAAAATATGTTCAGTTTTCATTCACCCTCCCTCTCTTTTTCTTTCTTGCAAACAGCAAGAAAGAAGTTTTCTCTGTGTGAAAAACTAAATGGATGGATGTTTGCACTGATACAGCTGAAAAATGTCACATTAACAAATAGCTTTTGTCTAAAAATTGTTGAATGAAAAGATTTACTATTCTGTTCATGAAAAGATCTCTATGTGGATAAATAATTCTGTGTAACTGCTCCTAACTGCTGACTGCCTTTACAATACAACCGGCTCCCCACAGCAGGGAAGGGCACAACCTATGAATGGATCTTGTCCTGCCTTGGGCAACTAAGATGAGGGATAGCTTAGGATGTAAGAGATTTGCTCATAGGGAACTCCAGGCATGTCTTCTCTGGGTGGTCTCCTCTGAGCGTTTTGAAGCAGGCTTTGCTTTCAGGAAGGCTGCCATCATTTTACTTTAACTCCAAATGTCACTGCTGTGCTGTTCTGCAGGAGAGGGCTGGCATTCCATGTCCTGGGACTGTGGTTACCAAGCCCTGGGGCTACACAGTCCTGAACTCCCTCCAGTATCCTCCAAGTGCCTGTCCAAGTGATGTTTTTTAATATGTTTGTTTGTTTGTTTTCCCAAAAGGATAGCCCCAAAACAAGTGAGGCAAGGAGCAAATGCCAACATGGATTTTTTAGCTCCTGTTAGACCAAAAGATTTGAGCCTGTTTCAAAGGGAAGTAGCCTGTGAAGGTTGTGGGACCTGGTGGGGAAATGCCATGGGAGTTTTGGAGCAGGGTGACCTACACTCCTTTTGGCAGAAGGGAATTGCATCCAGCAAACCAAAGTGGGAGCAGAAACACCCCCTTTTCCCAGCTCTCTTTCCCTCCCTGTCTGCAGGAAACTTCTCAGTTTGCAGGCTGAAGGGAGATTGGAGAAATCAAAGGGTTATTAAACCCTTTGACAAAAACCCCACATTCAGCTCAGGCAGCCCCTGACTGAGAAAGGCTGAGGCTGGGGGAGACCCTGGGGACAGCATTTTACATCCCTCCCATGGCATCTCTGCCTGGCTGTGCTGGGTTCTAGGCAGTGCTGGGTTCTAGGCAGGGCTGGGTTCTAGGCAGGGCTGGGTTCTAGGTGGACTGGGTTCTAGGCGGGCTGGGTTCTAGGCAGGCTGGACCTTTTCTCTGGCCCAGTTCAGCCACTCTCATGCTCACCACAGCTCCTGCTTTGCAGGTGCTCCAAGGGCGGAGCTCCTGCAGGCTGGCTGGCAGGGATGAGGCTGGGTGGTGTTTTCCACAGGATCAAAAAAAATCAGCTACTCACCTTCATTTGCAACAAGTTCTTCAAAGACTGACCCTTGTGCACAGAACTTTGCACAGGATGGAGGTCATAATTTTTGCTTTGGAGTGTGGATTGGAGGCTTTTATGTATTTATACTTTTTTAATTAACCCATGTGGCCCCAGGATCAAGCCCCTACCCATGTATCTCTGAATATATATATACACACACATAAATATATATATATATAAAAGTATACATGTGCCTCTGTGTTTGTGTGTGGTATATAATAGCTCAAAACTGATTTCTCCCAAGCTCATCTACTGAGCACTTTTAAGCAGTAAATGAATATGGGAAAAGCTTGGAGAACTGGTGAATAAGTTAAAAAAGAATAACAGGTTGGTTTTTTTTTTTCTGTGCAGCTCTAGAAGTGAAGCACAGTTAAAAGCACAGAACAAAACCCACCATAAGACCAAAAGCAACAATGGAGTGTTTTCCTTCCTGAATGTTTGTTACAGTTCTTGCTGGCCATGCAAAAAAAAAAAAAAAAAAAAAAAACACAAAAAAAAGTTGTTGCCTATAATTTAGTAAAGTACACGAATGNACACAGGTCATTATGTTCTTTGGGAATCAGAAATAGATGGAGTGGGCTTGGTAGGCAAGCACACATTTCACAAGCTCCTTCTTGTCACAAAGCCAGTATTTGTTCAGGAGAGAATTCTTCCTTTGGGTAATTAATATTTTTTTGCTATTTATTGCTCACTGGATGGATGTTTTGGAATGCTCAGGGAAGGGGGGGAAGCCTGGCAGTGTTCCTTGCAGTTATTCCACTGCTGCTGAGGCCTTCCAACAAAAATCCCAGCACCGAGCGTACATTCCTTTCGTAAGCAAAATGGATCATCAGGCGATGGAATGGCTTCAAAGGAATGCGTGCATCATGCCTTTGACATTTTGCTACAGCTAGAACAGGAGCGGGGGGGGGAAAAATGAGCTATGGGTGAGCACTTTCCTTAGATTGTACATTTTTTCTTGCTTGTCCACTGCGAAGGAAGATTTCCAGTTGGCACCTGGGAGGCTGGAGCTGTTCCTCTTCCAAGCCACACGTTCGAGAAAAGCCAGAGAGTTTACATTAGAGAGGAACAGGAGGTGAAGGAAATCGTAAACTCGAGTGAGATGTTATAGGGCAGGTTAGATGCTGGTGGGTAGACTCACAAAAGTGGAATGTTATTGCTAAAATCTGGCTCCTTCCAAAAAACCCGTAACGTTGTCAAAGCCTTGAGTTTTGTCTGCTAGTTTCAGACATTCCAACATATGCTTCTTATTTTGTTTTTAATACTTACAGTCCATCCAGAGACAATTCATGGCAACTGTGGCTATTGTAACACTATATAAAACACAGGGTTTGATGACAACTGATATGAAGTGTGATTGGAAAAAATAATGCCCCCTGGTAATGATAATATTTCCTGCTCAGATTGGTCTCACGATAATAGGGCTGCTCCAGTGGTGTTTTCAGAGTTATATACAGGACTCTGGTATTACATTACAGCTGCTGCCTGGTTATACATCTGTGTGAATAGGAGGGAATAAATGCACATGCAGAAACACCAGAACATCTGAAAATGAGGGCCAAAAAATGGCAATTCCTTATTTGCCTTGGGACAGGGGTATGAGAACTTTGTCTGCTTGGACACTGCTGACCAGGAAAGCATCTTGAAAGCTTGAAGTAGATGACCTTTAAAGTCCCTTCCTACCCAAACCATTCTATGATTCTGTGATCGTGCCTTGTTTCAGTGAGAAAAGTTGTTTCAATGACCCCCCCCAGCACCCCAAGCCCTTGCCCTGCCCCACCAACCCCCTTGGCTAGCTCATCCTTGGGTGCTTGGCAGCTTGGCTCTGGAGGTCAGAAATAGCCCAGAGCAGGAAGCATGGCTTTCAAAGGGGAGGGTGGATGTGGATGAGAAGCAGAGCTGCCTCTCTGGAGGGAGGCAAGGAGAGGGGGGATGACAACCTGCCCACTAGATGGGACTGTGGATGGTTCATCCTGTTCCAAGAGGAAGCACATTTGAATCCTTTGTTGTAGCTCCACGAGCAGTCCAGCTCCCCAGCTCAGCGAGGGTTACTCTCATGTGGGAGCAGAGTCACTGCTGGCTTGGGATACCAGCACTAATATGAGCCTGTTTATCTTGGGTTTCCCCATCTCATCCTTCTCACCCTGTGGCACTTGATTCCAGCAGTGCCAGCAGAGCTAGGGATGGGCTCTTCTTTCTGCCCTCTGGCTGTTAGCATTTAAATCCTTGCTTTTTCCAAAAAAGATTCCAGGTTTCAGGCGTCAGTGGGTGTAAGGAGACTGAGTTGCGGGACTGGTTTCCTTGTCCAGAAGTGCACAAATATCTGCACTGGTCAAAAACTTGCCTGAGAGGCTGACACTACAAGACTGGGACACGATGAGGATTGTGGAACCATCCATTGGCTTCCTGTGACCTGCAGCAAATTCCTTCCCAGATTAAAGGCCTAAATCAATGGATGTCAGAAAAGGGCAACTCCCCTTAAACCTGGCTCTGTGTGGCTGTGAGCTCTGCATGCTCACTGTGGCTGCAGGATGGACAGCAAAACCCAACCTGCAGCTCATGCCAGCCTTGGGCAGTGTGAAGAGCTCAAGGCTGATTCCTGCTGTTGAAGGTGACCACAACAGCCCTCAGGAGACAACTGCAGCTGGAAAAGTTCTCCAGGAAAGATGTGAGCAAAGGAGTCATTCCTGAAGGAGGAATAAAAAGGTCAAAGGGATTTTCCTCATTACTCTAGGGGAGGTGTTTTGGCTCTCTCATCCTCATTTCAGTCCCACACAGCAAAACTAGGAGAAAATTAGGGTTTTCATGGTTGGTGGGAGTCCTGGAACCTATGAAGGTGGGCTGTAGAATTTCACCTCCAGAAAGCAGGGATGCCTCAAAGACCCCTGTACCAGGGAAATGTGCTACCAACAAGAACCAACGAGATGATGCTGGTGCATGCAGAGTCCACCATAAATTCGGAGCCCTTGGACTCAGTGGCCCAAGATCACATATCTGAGCAGGGGGGTATAAGACAAAGCTGGCAAACAAGATCTGATCTCACTGGGAGAAGGAGGGAACTGAGTCACCCAGAGATGCACTAACATCAAGGGGAAACTTCAAAGAGGCCAAGAAACTCTGGCTCAAGGACTCCAAGGAAATATCTTCAAAGGGTGAGCAATTTGACCCTAGGGCTGGGAACAGTGCTGGTGTCCACCCTCCTTGGGATGACGGTGGAAGGGGAAATTTTGCAACTCTCAAAAGCCTGCAAACATGAGCAAGGACACGTGGAAATTGGGAATCGTGCAAGACGCCTGGCGTCACGCCTCGGGAGAGAAACCAGCTGAGGTCCCCAGTGCTCTCACAAGGGAGACTACAGGACCTTGTCTTTACCAAATCCTGATGAGAGCCTTTGGCTCTGCGTCATAAGTATTGGTAGTGAGATTTCCAAGTGGGTTTCTATTCCTCCCAAACTCTTTCACAGCTGCTTCCCTGCTCTGCAAATTGTGTTGAGCTGCTGAAGGACCATGGCCTCTTGTCTCAGCAAAGTCACACAGGGACAGTGGGTAATGGGAACACTGATGGGGGTCACTTATATATGGGATTATTTCTCATCCCTCTCTAGAGCAGTACGTTGCAGAGTTGACTGTCACTCTGTGTCCTCCTTTGCATTTGTCCTCAGAGGTTTCCTTCAGCCTGAAGCAGAAGATGTCTAGCACAAGGGGATGCAATTTGCTCTAAGTTTGTTGGCTAATGGCATGGAAACTCATTTCCTTGTCAAGAATCCCAACCCAGGTGCGAGCCATTGCACTTAGACAGGTTTTGGGGACAGCCCTACAGCTACCTGACCTGTCAGAGTACACACTGTGCCAGCAAAATTACCAGGAGAAAGCCTCTGGAGTAGGTGGCCCTGGAGCCACTTGCCCAAATGGTGCCCAAGGGCAGATTTGCCTGGTACCAATGACAATGAGGACATTTGCCACTAATAGTGTTGTCAGGTCCCAGGAGGAGAAGGAACAGCCTGCCACAAGGTGAAGCAGCTCCAGCTTTATTCCTGGAGTGTGCACTGGGTCTGAGCCTGACCCCTCCAACTCAGAGAGGCAGGAAGAGGGGCTCAGGTCCCTCAGCATCAGTGACAGCCAGCCTTGGTGTGATTTGAGTGTGGCCAGGGCTGATGGTGATGGAAAACCCTCGGGGCAGGTTTTACCTGCACTAAAGCTCCGGCCTTGGCACTGTGAAGGCACAGCACTGGGTGAAAGGTAGTAGGAAAGACAAATCGAGGGATAAAGATGCTGGGACCAGGCACCCCGTGCACTCAAACACTGCAGAATTGAGAATCATTAAAGTTGGAAAAGACCTCTGGCATCACTGAGTCAAACCTTTGGCCAAACTAAACCATAGCACCAAGTGCCTTGTCCATTCATTTCTTGAACACTTCCAGGGATGTTGAATCCACCACTTCCTCGGGCAGCCTGTTCAAGTGCTTGACAACCCTTTCAGTGAAGAAATTCTTCCTGATGTTCAACTTGAACCTCCCCTGGTGCAGTTTGAGGCCATTACCTCTCTTTCTGAAGAGAAATGTCTACAGGGTCAGCAGAGTTTTGCACACTGGGCAAGGACCACACACCTCCCACTGTCCACTGAGCAGCTCCATCCCCAGGGTCCCAAGGATGGCTTCATCCAGCTGGCACAGGATTGAGCAGGGTTGGCTGGGAGCTGTGTCAGCACCACCACAGGAGCTCTCCGGGGGCTGCTGCTTGCCAGGCCCTGCTGCAGCCCATGCTCTCCTGCCCTGGCTGCCCTCCACAGCCAGCACAGGTAGGCACCTTGCCCAGAGCAGCCCTTCCCTCCTCTTCCCAGGCTGGGCAGACACCAGCACCCAGCTGTGTGGGTTTGCTGTCTGCCTGTGATAAAAATCGCAGAGAAGAGACGGCTTTCTTTTTGTAACAGCTCTAATTCTTTTTCTCTTTAATGTCTACAGTCTTCTCCTGAGCACTGCTGTGAGGGGCAAAAAAAAAAAAATCCCCGTGACAGGCACAGTGAGGAGAGCTCACCCAGCAGCAAGCAGAAAATATTTCCATGGCCCTGGAACCAAGCAATGACTAGAGGCCAGATTATGATTTTAGCTTTATTGGCAGGAGCTTGGAAGAAATCCACTAGAATAACTCGGGTTTGCTGTGTGCTAAGCGGGATCAGGGTCCCCTGCTTTGCTGCCTGCATGCCTGCTCTGATTCTGGGGTGCAGGTTTGGCTTTCTGGGTGGGAATGCAGCCGTTTTTTGCCAGCCAGGAAACCGGCTCGTTTGGCATCAGCAGCAACCGGCTGCCAGCACTGCGACTCAGCTCTTAGCCAACATGTGAATTTATTTTTTTCCTCAGTGGTAAAGAGAGCTCTGATTACTCAAAGTGTGTGATTTTGGGGTGTTCTAGGCACAGACATCACCGTGCATTCGTTTCGTGGTCTGATTACTGTTTGGGGCTGAGCACAGGGAGCCCAAGTCAGCTTGGTCTCCCGTTTTCCCTTGTCCAGCAGGTCCAGGCAGGAGACATTCACAAAACAGGGCTTTGGAACAATCTGCTTGCCAGCAGGCATGGCCTGGCTTCTCCAAACAGGCATTGATAGGTTGAGATGTTCAAACAAGGTTCACCCCCAAGTGCTGGAGAAACACGGGGAACCTGACACCCACCTTGAGTCAAACCCATGGCTCTGCCCCAGGACAGAAAATGTCATTAAATCGATTAAGAACAAGGGTGAAGCTGGTTGATAGAGACCATTTGGAGACCCTGCCAGCATTGTGGTGTCGAGGTTGAAAGGCCAGCCCAGCAGAAGGAGGAGGACCCATCCATGTAGTCAGATGGTTGCAAAGAGTGAGGGGACCTCGCCTTTGTCCCTGCTCCTCAGACAGTTCCTGAGGAGATCACTTCAGCTCCCAGCACCTCAGCCAGGGACATCTGAAGAAAGAAGCCTACAGGAAAATGTGCACAGTGTGAAGCCATGGGGGTGTGGGGCTTTTCCTACTTGCAATATCTAAAACACCCTTTGCAGAAAGGCCCTGCCCAACTCTGAATTCCTTGGGTAGAGCCTGGTCTCTCTCCAGCCCTGCTACAATCACCTTCCTTGCCCTGACAGAGGAGACTGAAGCTGCTTTTGGCTGTTCCTGCCTTTCCACCCTTGTGTCTGGAGGGTGCCAAGTAGTAGCCCTGGCTGGAAGGAGCCTCCACTTTGTGGGAACTTCGCAGCCATCCCGTCTCTCCTCACCACACAGCCAGACTTGCAGCCAGCACAGCCGTCTCCATCTTAATCCCTTTCCTTTCAGGTGGGTTGGGAGCAGAAAGGAGGAAATCAGGCTTTGCCAAAAGAAGGAGAGCACTGGCTTTGGGAGGCTACAGAGAAAGCAAGAGAAGAAGGTGATATAATTGTTTAGATGTGGTGATGCTTATTGCCTGCAGAAACCATGGCAGAACCATGAAAATAATTATGCCCATGCCATGAAGATTAATAAATCAGAAGATTGAGAGAGGGAATACACCCTGAAGTGTGTTTCATGCAAAAAAAAAAATGCAAATGTTGAGGAAATAGCTAATTTGGTGCCTTTTCAACACACTAAATGGGCTTCTAGTTTGGGCAGGGTTTGCCTGTTTTACCATGAGTCACATCCAATCCGTGCCACACTAAATCCAGCAAATATTGGCAGCACAAAGTAGGAATGTGCCCATGGACAGAGGATCTGAAACTGAGTAGTTTTTCCCAACTTGATATGGATTGTTCATCTCTGGAACTGTTATGCAATTCTGAGTATTTTGTGTCTGTATGTGTGGCTTATTATTAATTTATCCTTTGGGATTGCATCCTGCCAGGCTGAGCATTTTATAAAACAATTATGTAGGTGTGTGGAGACGCTGTGTGCCAATGTCAAGTGAAAGTGTGTTGCAGCAGTGATTTAAATGACAAGGCTGATGATTTGGTCCAATGTCTTCATAGCAGAGGCTGTAGGACTCTCCTCCACAGATTTCCAAATGAAACCCATAACTACTGCTGGAGGATTTCCATTCCTTCTTACAAGCTCCTCTGGGTCAGGCACACTGTAAATTAAATTGCTTTATTTAAGGACTAGAACCAAAACCCTGGGGCCAAACGCCTTCTGTCTTCATTCATATTGGAATCTGTGGCTTAGGCCCATCTCCAGGTGAACTGTAAAGTGTCTTCTGTTTTTCTGTGTTAAAGTGTGATCAGAGCCAGTGGTCAGGAGACAACATCCAAGGTTTGGTGTCCCACCCTGACATTCAACAAGTCCTTCAAGCTCAGTGTGCCCTTATGCAGAAATTGGTTATTCAGAGGAGTAAGAGTGGGATACAGCACTGATGCCTTGTGTTTCCCAAAGGAATATTGTACAATATTTATTTTGTGATCAGGCACATTGACTCACAGGAAGGAGAAGGAAACCAAACCCCCAAGGGCTGAAGGACCTGTCCTAAGCCCCATCAGGCAGTGAGAAGGCTCTTTAGGGACCCACCACCTCTCCTGCCCATGCCCACAACCTGTGGCATTCATGACATCAAGGCAGCAGGAAACCTGGAGAACAAAGAAGAGATCTGCCCAAAGATATTAAACCCACCCATCATCTGCCTTGCAAATTGAAGCTCAGCACTGAGTGGGTGTGAGGAGAGGGCAGGGGTCCTCCCTAATTTAGATCCAGCCATTTTCCTCCCCCAAACCGTGTACCAGCACTGGTGGTTTGGATAAGAGGGGATTCCATCCATCTCAGGCCAGGGTTTCAAACATTGATGCCATTTTCACCTTCTCCATGTTGTTCTCTAATGCAGCAGCTGGGAGTGGCCAGGTCAGCCCGTTCACACGTGGAAATAACCCCTGTCCAAGTAAAAGATGAGCAAATAGGGTACGATGTGACCTAAAAATACTGTGGGATAAAGCAGGGCATAGCTTGAAATTGATTTGTGCTGCAAGGCAGGAACCAGATAACAAGAGAGTCTTGTGCTCTTTTTCATTGAAGGTGCCTGGGAAACAAAAGGCTGAGAGTCACAAGCTGCTGGTGGTTAGGAAATAGTAAAATGCATAAATCCTGAGGTTGGGAAAGACCTCAGCTCAAGGGTACCAATGCTCTTGCGAATAATAAATCCTTCCTCCTTATCTTGTAATGTTCATGATGAAAATTGGGTGCAAGGTGGGTAAAGACACATGGCTCCCAGAAAAGCCAACTCCAGAACTAGAAGCTCTAAGCTTAAAGATGGTAAGAAGGGTTTAGGTGGAGAAAGTGTGGAGGGCAACACTAAAACACTGATTTTGGCCATAGCCTGACGAGTGTTTCCACCCCAAAGATGGACTTTCCCTTTGTTCTACATGTGCCTCTGGGGAAAAAAAAAAACACAGCATCCAAAAAGGATTCTTGTTGCTCTGCCTGTGTCCAGGGATGAAGCTGAGCAGCTGAACTCAGAGGATGGGATTCCTAGGGCCGTCCTCTGCAGGGCCAGGGGTTGGACTCAACAATCCTTGTGGCTTCCTTCCAGCTCAGAATATTCTATGAGTCTCTGATTCCACGGCCGGTAGCTGATGTTAAAAAAAAAATAACAGCTTTTTGCCCCTTTGTCTCATTCTTTCACAGGTTTCCATGTAGGCTTTTTCTGAGCAAAAAGTCAGGGTGGTTTCACATGCCTTGCAGAGATGATGGAGAAAATGGAAATCATTATTCTCCAGTATCTGTGTCCTTCCAGTAAAAGATGAATCCCTCTGAAATGTGCTGGGATGCAGAAGCACAGATGTTTGAACTATCATACACCACTATACAGAAAAATTCCCTTATTTCAGTTGCTCTGGCTTTTGAGGACAATGAACAGTGTTGTTTTTAGAGCACAGAGGGGTTTAGATCAAGCAGGAAGATTTAAGCTGGAGCAGGAATAATATTTGAGTGTGTCAAATTGGTTTGTGAAGGGCACATCACCCTGTGTCTCTGCATCCTCCCATTATGCAGAAAATCCCGGAGGTCTGAAGAGAGAGGCTGGGCCTTAGAGGAAGAAAAGAGGGGAAAACAGCATTAGATGGGATATTACCCACTGACATCTATTTCATTTCTCCAGAGAAATTTACAATGTGATCATTAAATCCTCAAGAGACAAACCTGAACAGTATTTTCTTCCTTCTGGGCAAAAATCTTGGAACTCTTAAAAAGACATCATATTTCACAGCTCAGCAACCCAGAAGCATTTAAAAAACTGGAGGGAGAAGAGGAATTTTTAAACGAGTTGGTTTTTTTTTTTCCCCCTCCATTCTTTTCTAAAGACTCTACGCTGTCAGAATCCTTTTCAGGGAAAATAAATAAATTCTAACATCTGGTAATTAATAGCTTATGAGGCAGAGAATATTGTCTGCAGAGGCAGTTCACAGAGCAGAGTGTTTGCCTTGCCCCTTATCTCTGGAGATCGCTGCTCACTCGCTACCACAAAAGCGCTCCAGATACGGCACTTAACCACAATTCTGCTGCTGCACTTCAGGGACACAAACAGGAGGATCAATACAGAAATTGTCACAATATTCAGGTTTTATGTCTCAGTTTTGTCTTCAGCTTCGTGGCTGCCTCAACCTTTGCAGCTCCACCTCAGTCACAGCACTTGGACCATTCCCCATCTCGGCGGCCTCTAAACCTCTCACATCCTGAGAGCATCTTCAGAAGCTGTTCTTGGTGCAGAGAAAGGTTTTTTTCCCCTTGTTTTATTGGGGAGAGCTTCTGCAGAGGGATAAAGAGACTTACAGAAGATCACAAAGAGGGTGTCTACCAACATACTCAGAATTGCAACCACAAAATTTTCACCTTTACTCTGATACTGGTGCTGAGGAATAGAACTAAAACACAAAACCCTGGCATAGTACTTCAGTCCAGATGTCACCCACACCATTACATAATAAAAATGTCCAGATCAAATTAAATTTGTGGGCCTTTGAGAGTTGCAAAGCTAACTCTTTGAATTTCTTAAATGTGCAGGGTCAATTTTGATATCTACACCACAACAACCACAGATGCCTAACACAAGGAAGACATTTCTCTTTTTAATCTCAAAGCCCCATGCTACACCTCAGAAGCCTGGGCCTCCCTGGAGAAGGAACTATGAGAGAAGGACATAAAATGACGAGGGCATCCAAAACTGATTCCCACAGCACTCAGCTCCACAAAATTTGCCACTTTTGCCATTGTGAGGAAAAGTTTGCCTGAGAGCTGTCACACATCTTTAGATAACTGGGCTCCCTTACTTGAATTTCTATGGACTTCCTGAGTGATAGCCTACAAATCTGTCCATCCCTGTTGCTTAAAGTTATTTAAGTGCTTAAATCCACTTGAAATCCACACCTCACCTCCACATTGCTCAAGCACCAGCCTCCAGAGGCAGGAGGATCCAGACATGAGGATGGCAGAACCTCAGGTGCTGTGCAAACAAAGGCAGTGGGTTTCATCCTTCAGCACCTCACAGTTTTGAAGCAGAAAAAAATCCCAAGTCCTAATGAGTTTAAAGCTTACACTGAATTGCAAAGAACCACAGGGCATTGCAAAAATATTTGTGGCACCTGTACAGCCAAAAAGGTGCTTTTCTTCTGGCGTGGGTGAAGATTATACAAAAGGTGAACACCCTTGTCTCACAGCAGGGACGCTGTACGTAGGTGCCTGGACAAGATGTGGCTGGATGTGACTGTTTAATTCTGACTTGCTGCCCATGCAAATGTCTCTCCTGCTGTTCCCTGAGCTGCTCTGGGATGGACCTGCTGCAAGCAGGGATGGGGCACCTCATGGCTCCAGGCTGCTCCTGCAAGACAATTTATTTTTGGTGACAGTCATCACACTTGGATTTTTCCCTGTTGCGTGGAAAGTGGGTTGACACCCCAGCTGTAGAGACAAAGTTAAATTTCCTTGATTTTCCAGGAGGAGGCCAAGTGTGGAGTGATACCTGCCCAGCTGGGACCAAGCCTGCTCAGGCTGTCACCTCCCTTCTCTCTGAGCTGCTGGCCACAGTGCAGTTCAGCTGGGAAGGAATTTATTCCAAGGAGGTGGGAGAGGCAAGTTGGAATTAGTGCTGAATCCACCCAGGGGCTGAGTGGCATGCAGACAGCTTGCATTCCTCAAAGCCCCATCCTCTGCAGTCAGGCTGGCCCCATGGAGCAGCCAGGATGCCACATATTGTCCTATTAACCTCCAGAGGACTGAAGTTCCACACCTCAGAAACTAAAGAGAATTGGAAGATAAAGAGCAAATGTGTTTTCTCAGCTCGTGCTTCTTGATGGGCATGTGCTGTCCCCCAGTGACATCCCCTAATTTTCAAGAAAATACTTGTCTCAGTCCTCAAAAAGTCAGCTGGGGAACTAAATCAAGTTTTTCTGTGACCCTTCATGCTCTGAAGGACAGCCAGCCTCGGGTCAGACTCCTGGTTAACACAAAAGAGCAGAAAAGAGTGTTCTTCACCCAGACCTTGGCACTGTCAAGTATTTTGAGTGCCTGGTGTCATTTTGGGAGGGAAATGCTATTATCTCACTCTCCACGTAGTGCTCCAGTGACAGAACACTAAATTTTGCATAGCTGGAGTTCAGGGGAGATAGATTTAGGTGGCAGAGGGATCTCGGCACTCTGATCAACCAAAATAAATGGTCAAACTCCCATGGACTCAACACTGGAGTCCTCAAGGAAATCAGTGGGAGTTTTCCCATAGGATTACACTGCAGTAATTTAAGTTAAGCAAGGGAAAGGTTTCTTACTCAGACACTGAAATAAAGAAGTCTCCTCTCGGCAATTAAAATATAGAATTCTACTTGAAAGTGATTAATATTTCTAGTGTCTACTTATGCCCAAGCCACATATCCACAGCCCTACCAAATATGAACTTAAATGCACAACACTCTCTGGAGTTACTTCTCAGTTAATAATTTATGTATTCTGGCAACAGATCAATGCAACTAGAAACTAGTTTAGTAACTTACCTTCGGGGTTGTCTATCTATAAACACTGCAGATTCCTAAGTTAAACAGAACCCAATTGTTTTCCCGTGTAATAGAGGCCAGGGCCTGATTTATATAGTTAATTTAAATGGTAATCTGAAAGAGTTGGGAAAAAAGGAACCTGTATTATTAAGGGTTATGAAAGAGGGAGAAACTGTTTACTGCTGGGTTCAGAAATATGAGATATAAATGAAGATAAAATGCAAGTATCAAGACAAAAGTAATAAAATGATACCAGTGTGTGTTGTCTGTGCTTATATAAAGGCACATAAGTCCTGGCTGATTTTTCCTGAGTTTGCCCTACACCCATAGAACTGTCTGATGCTGGGATTTGTGTGCAAGTGTGAAACCCAAATTCCTGCCTTTTTAATGCTGAGCTGAGCCCAGTGTCAGAAAGCAAGCAGGGATCACCTTGCTGCAGCCAGACTGGGAGTTTGAGGGACATGAGGGTGTCCAGGCTTATCCCTTCTCCTTCCTCAAGCCTGCAGAAGAGAGGGGACAGCAGCCTTTGTGGATGGCTGGTGCACCAAACACAGCTCACATTTGAAAGTGCCTCGCAGTGACTAATTAGCAGGCATCTGTTACAACTTGTTGAGCCTTATCTTCATTTTCATACGTGCTATTTTGGAATGAAGTTCTATTTAGGCTGCTAAGGGTTGCTCAAGAGTCACATTACAGGATTAACCTTCCTGACAAAGGGGAGGGGATGCTTTGTGGTTAGCAGCACGGGGTAGGAGGCAGGAGGCTTGGCCCTGTCCTGGCTGCTGCCTTGTCACCTGCTCTGGAGTGGCTCTCTGGGCTCTCACTAAGCCTGCACAGAGTGAGGTTTCCTTAATGTCTGTGGTGCACTCAGAAAGCTTCATTTAAAAGCTGTCACCCAAATATTGATTTAATAGTTCTCAGAGGCTGCTGAATTATTCTTCTGCAATATCTGATCCTGCAAACTGAGCTGCACGGTGCCCCCCCAGCTGCAGATATGCATCTTGAGGGGAGATGCCTTAAAAGAAGCCTTAAAAGAATGTGGAATTATGGAATGGTTTGGATTGGAAGGGACATTAAAGATCATCCAGTCCCACCCCCTGCCATTGGCAAGGACACCTTCCACTATCCCAGGTTTCTCCAAGCCCTGTCCAACCTGCCCTTGGACACTTCCAGGGACGGGACAGCCACAGCTTCTCTGGACAACCTGTGCCAGGGCTTCACCACCTTCACAGTAAAGAATTTCTTCCTAATAGCTAATCTAAATCTACTCTCTTTTCATTTATAGCCATTCCCTCTTGCCCTATCATTCCATGCCGTGGTAAAAAAAAATCCCTCAAAGTCTTACCTCTGCCCCACCAGTCCCTGGCTACAGTCAAGACAACCAGGGCAGAAACCTCTGGATGTACAAACCACAGCCCATTGAAGCTGAAAGCCTTGAGATGGGATAATAAAAGATACCCTCTTTGTGGGTCAGAGTGGAGGATTACAGATGCTCACCCACACTGTGTAATCTTATCTCCGGGTGTTGCTCGTGTGAATTGTGAATTCTTTGGCTGTATGTGTACATGGACTGAGGGGAACTTCCAGATCCTGTCTCATCTGAACCCTTTTTTAAAAATTGTTTTTATCAAAGAAAAAAATAACAAAAGTTCCTCAGAGGAAGATTTTGGGGATACTGAACCCTATGCAAAGCGTGTCTGCTTGGGAAGTTACACAGCAGCGATGTGAGTGAACACAAAACCCCTGAATAGGACTGGTAAAGACTTTCATGTATTTTAGGACCAAACAATGGAAGTTATTGTTCCAACAGGGCACATTCAAGGCTAGGTTGGACAACGTTTTGAGCAACCTGCTCTAGTGGAAGGTGTTGCTGCCCACAACGGGGGGGTGGAATAAGATGTTCTTTCAGGTCCTTTCCAACCCAAACCAGGCTGTGACTCTGTGATTTTAAGGTGGGTAACAACACAAACCATCTGGGCAGGGAAGGCAGAGCCCATGCCTGAGAGACCCTGTGGATCTGCACATCATCTCTTCCTGCATGGGCACTTTTGTTATGAATCCTCTGCTCAAACACACCCTGATGGTCAGTGGAGAGGAATGGGCACTTTGGGGTACAGTTCCCCTGCCATATTTTAGTCATCTGTTGTAGGAGGAGATGAATTGTGCTCGAGACCTCAGTGGGCTGGTCTTCAGTAGCTAGTAGGTGGGGGTGACTAGTTTGGATGATGCTGCCTGGATACAGCCATCTAAAGGAAGCATTTGGGCATCAGACTATTCCTCTGGAATCGTAGTCCCTTCCTAACAGTTCAATTTCAAATGCCGCTAAAGAGGAACCAACTCAAAAGGAAAGAAAATATTACTCTCATTTCAGAGACACTGCAGTAAGTGGGAGTGTGAACATATGTGTGTGTCCACATGGGAAACTACTCTGGAGTCCCTGCAGCTCTTTAAATACCCAGTGAGGGCAATGCAAGGTTCACCTTCCTTCCTGCACACACTCTCACACGTGTAGGCTGCACACTCCTGATTTTCCAGATTTAATGCAGGGGATTGGAGCTGCTGATGAGCTCCAGGCTCCTGAAATGGGTGGCACCAAGCAATCTCACTCATTTATGCTCATTTATCTTGTGGCAGTTGGCCTGGCTGAGGAGCTGCTCCCAGGTGACACCCACTAAACCATACATTGTTCTAATAAACATAATTAAATTTTTTATAGAAGGGATCCCTCATCCTCTGTATTGGTATGAGAACTGTGTGAGAAAATACCCCATCAGCATTTAAACCCTCTGATTCTTATTTCACTGGAAGAGGTGAAAGATCAAATCCTGCTTTTAACCACATTGATGTAGATCTGGAGTGGCTCCTGGTGAACTACCATGGATGAAACCTGGGCATGGCTGGGATACAATTTGGGCCCAAATTGTTTCATGGTACATCCTCATAGTGTGAATTGTGTGTGTGCATTAAAGGAAATAAACACTTCAGATTTTGAGAATGAGATAAAAATTCAGCTCCTCTCCTGGCTTTCCTGGGGTGGTTTTGAACTGCTCCTTGAGAAGGTGAAAAGAGGGTGTGGTAAAGCCACTTGCAACTTCTCCCACTGCCCCTGCTCACTCCCAGCAGAGGTCAGCTCGTGTCACCACCTTGGTGACACCTTGGGTGGTTTTCACCCCGCCCATCATGGCCTGCAGTGTGACAGGCATGACCATGACACCAACCCCTCCAATCTGTGCCAAGGCCAACTTCTCCTTCAGGCCTTTTGGGGGAAATTCGCACTTCTCTTCCCTCAACAACAAGTAAGCCACTACATAAATATTATTAAGAAAGTCCCAGGTGAGAGAATGGCCCCAACAAGCCTAGTGCTATGATGGAGCCTCAGAAAAGGGATGTTAGTGGGCAACAAGTGAAGGAGGACAAATTCCTGATCCAAATTTGCAGAACCCCCCCCACATTAGCTGTGAGTTTCACTCTCTCATGTACCACTGACTTATGACAAGAAGTGAAGCTGTTTGGGGCTCAGTCTGATAAAGGATTCTCCATATTTCAACATAAGCTATAGTGGCACCTAATCTTTAGAGACTGAAACAACTGGAGAGATCCCAAAACTCCTGTTAAAATGAAGCTCTCCCACAAATCCAGGTAGATCTGGTGACAGGGGCAAAGAGCCACCACCTCTTTTCTCCTTTGCACCTAATTGCACTTTTGTTTAATATGCAACATCCCAGTTTCAAAAGGTGGTTGAGCAGTGTCCCCCCCTAGACCAGACTGCTGACCTGCTATTAAGGGACTTTGGTGGGATGGAGAGGGCTGAGGTTGTCCTCAGGCTGTGGAGCACATCAAACACCCAATTCCCAGCTCCTGGGATCTCCAGCTTTATGCCACAGGAAGATTTAAGGGATATCAGTGCCCCATTTGGTGGGCAGGCTGGTCCTGTGCATGGATCACTGAGTGGATGGGATCCCATTGGGGAATTAGTCAGAGGAATGGCTCACTTCTGGATGCTGAGGAGCTCATCATGACCTAAACCTTAGGCCACTTCCAGCTGACTGTGTCCAGGGGCAACCCTGGGTCCCAGAAAATACTGCAAAAGTAAAAGTGAAATGCTCACAGCACCTTCAGACTTCTGCTAAATGGACGCTTCAGGCTCTTTATGTTGAACTTAAATAGGTTTTTTTTACATGGCCCTTGGTCCCTTTGATGTTTAGCTCCCAGTAGTAAAATGAAGATGTTAATGTTCAGCCCTTTGCCTTCCTTTTTCTTTTTTTTTTCAGACAGCATTTACCTCTGCTCTTTATTGAACCTGCAGTAATAAATGCAAAATAATCATACCCAAAATAGGCCTGCAAATTAATCTATCATGAGCAATACAGACTGCAGGAATTAAAAAAAAAAAACCAACTAATTATTGTTTTATGCAGTACATTTTCTAAATAATATGACCTAATAAAGCTTCAGGGAAATACCAGGACACAACCCTTTCATGTCCTGCTTGAGATACTAGGAAGCAGCCTGAGTCATTCCACTCCTGAACCAAATCCCTTTGCAGCTGCCTGCCCAGATGACCCTGTTCAGATCTGAGCAGTACTGAGAAAAATCCAGTTACAGACAATGTTTTGCAGACTCAGAAAATTAAAAAAAGCATCACGCTAGTATTTGTCATTTTTTGGGGGAAAAATGATAGAATGAAAAAATCCCCAACGGAAACATAGTGGATTTTAGTCTTTCCCACCCTTTTTTATTTTTTCGCCCCTCTGGAATATCTGAACAAGTAGCAAAGATTGCAAGAAGCAGGTTAATCAAATTGTGTGCCTGGACATTGATGTTGCTTTGACTGAGCACTGTGTCTGTCCTAATTAAAGAAAACTTTTCCAGGGGGTAGAAATGCACTTGAGCCCTTGTATATTTGTGTTGGTCACTTACTGAACATGGGAAGTTATGGCTTTGCTTTTTCCTTCAGTGGGGATAAAAATACACATATTGCACTTTCGGCACTGCATTTCTCCATCAGTGGAGAGGGCAGATTTTCATCAGCAGCCCCTTCTTTTTCTTCTTTTTCTTCTTTATTTTCCCCATTTTCTTTCTCTTTGAAAGGAGCATTTGATACTGATTCAAGATGTCAGAATGACACCTCTGTTTCATAGACCGGGGGATGAGAAGGTGCCTTAGGCAGCTGCAGGGTGAGTTTCTCCCCATGTATTTGGCTCCAGCTTTGACACGACTCCCAGGAATTTAGCAGCCTCTGGAGCCAGAGTGAGCATCTTGGATTTGTGGTCCATGAGGGATTCTTAGAGTCGGTGGGACTTGTAAAAAAGAGGTGTTGTAACTGCTGGGTCACCTGCTGACTGAGCAAAGAGATCCCTGCTCACTAGGACATCCTGTGACACAGTGAGTGTTGGTACAGATGGCGGCGAGGGAAGGATCTGGTTTCATCTTCACTGTCATGAAAAATACTTTATCTGGCTCCATCCTCACAGAAAACTTATACAGAAAACACTTCTATGGGGCCACAGACTTCTGGTTTATCATGAGAATAAGGGGGAAGAAAGTATTTCCCTTCAGAATACGCTAAAGAAAAACACAAAAAAAAAGAAATACAATACAAAACAAAACAAACAAAAAACAAGAGCAACAAAAAACCCCACAAACAAAACAAATAAACAAACAAAAACCAAAACAAAACAAAAAACCACAAACCTGGAGTACCCACATATCCCCAAGCCTGAATCTGAGGGTCTTTTCTTCTTTCTGGCCTCTCCTGACTTTATTGCTCCCAAACTTTGGCATTCTTGTCACAGCGGTGACACCAGACCTGAAGGAGATGGTGGCTGGGCCAACCACTGTGCTCTGCCGGGCCCTTTCTGTCAGAGGGGACATCTGCTAAAACCAGCTGTGGCAGTGGCTTGTGAGTGATGGAGAGCTGGACTCGGGCTGTGATTCAGCTCATTAAAACCACCCTGGGGACTGCTATGGTTATTTGCCCCCTGTAGCGCTGGCATTTTTGAGGCCAGGTCAGAACTCATTGCTCCAGGCTCTGTGCTGAGGGCCCTCTCTACATCCTTTTGTCAAAGGACAAGCATTTAGCCTGTCCCTCATCTTTATCCACCATGGCAAAGGCAGAGACCTGTGTCTGAGCAGGCTCCCATCCCTCGGCTCCTCTCCCCCGAACAAATGTGGTCAGCGTGAAACAAAGCCCAGAGCAGCAGCACGCTCCCCTGTGAGCAGACGGAAAGTTTCAAAGGCACAAAGGGTATTTAGGCACCGACTTCAAAGCCAATAAGTTGGATGCTGAAAAAAAAAATCTCCCCCGTAGCCTTTATGTCATGCCACTTAATAAGTAATTAAAAGCTCAAAAATCATGAGTCTGCTGCTTTCATTACTTCCTAAAGCACACTCGATACATCATCACTCTGTGAAATGCTTCACATGTACCGCATCCTACTTTAAATGTGCCAAACAGTGAAGTGCTTAGCATTACAAAGGCAAAGACATCAAGGAAGCTTTGATAAAATCTGCTGAGCAGACAAACATCTCTTTGGTTGGCACTAGCCAGGCTAGGTTTTTATTCCACAATGATTAAAAACATTTCGAGTGAAGGCAGCTCGGCTTCTATTTTAGACACAAGACCATTAGGTGACAAAGAGTGAAACCTTTCATTAGTGGGATGCTGGTTAAAGGGGATTAACCCATTCGGCATTCACAGGATATTGCCAGTGGAAGGCGAAGGTTTTTCTGAGATGGCTCTTTTCTGGGAAAGGGAACTGAAAAAGGGATGGATGGCTTTGCTGTGCTGGTGGCAGAGAGGACACTGGAAAGATGATGGTCTCCTCACCAGTGCCAAAATGGTGTGAGGTGTCTGGGGCAGGTTTATAGGATGGGGCACAGCTCTTCTGAGACAGCGAGGCTGACATCTGTGCTGTTGCAAAAAGCAAATAGGCAGGGCTTTATTTTTCCCTCTCAGGCTGTTTGTGGTAGAGCACGTCTGGCTGTGAGCTCTGGATAGTACTCAACATGGTGAAGTCCCAACAGTGACCGGGTGTGTTCCCGTGATATAAATAGACATTTAAGATGAGCTAAATTTACTCAGTGAATCATTTATTTGCTAAAAATGTGGTTTCAGGGTGGCTACAGTTATTTGCCAAATATGATGCATATTCTCAAATGTTTTTGGATTAAATGCAGAAAAAAAAAATTGGAAATGTTGAAGCATTTCATTTCAGCATTTCCAGAAACATACACATACAGATAAATATCTATCTCAAACTCTGTTATTCTCATGAATTCTGAGGAACTGTTCACAAAATGGAGGAGAAAACAATAACATTTCTCTTCCCAGCTTCCCCCGTTGTTTTCAGCGTCTGATTGGGAAATCTCACGTCCTAGGAGAGTGCTCCCTACTGTGATAATGATGGGGTACTCTGACCCGGGTGCCTCTTGTTTTCTTCAAGTTGGAATTACTTCACTTTGTAAGAATAATTAAATACCCACTGGACGAGAGCAAGGGTGAGGACAATTTTGTGGTTGGAGCACTCCCCTGGGATGTGGGAAGTCTCCCAACAGCTGCATCAATGAGTGGTGTTTATACAGAGTGGAACGGGTCCAGAAGAAGAGGAGAGGAGGGAGACTGCAGATGTTCCTGCAGCCTGGCTGAGGGAGACCCAGGAGATAATGACAGTGTAGGGCATGAAGCTGGTCTTGCACAGGGCAGGTGATTGTTGTGCAAAGTGGGACGCAGTTGTGTGAGCCCTCTCATGTAGGTTACAAAAATGTGGCAATTCGGTTCTTCCACCTCATCCCAGAATAAACACACTTCTTTCTTTAAACCTCAGAGAGTGTTTTAACAAGGGGGAAAATCCCTCCCACCTACTGGGAGAGCCCTCATTCAGTTCCCCTCTACCCCTGGGGTGTGTTGGACCTGGGAAGCAATGATAACTTTTTTTTTCTGTGGTTGTGATAAGCTCCATTATCAAACCCCAACTTCACCAGCACTTCCCAGCCTTCCCAGGAAGCTGTGGGGAAGCTCAGCATACACTCTGCTGGGAAGCAAGGACTGCATGTCTGTCACAGCAAACAGAAAAGAATAATTGAGGTCTCATTTTCTGGTTTTACAGCAGAAAAATGTAAAGAAATCACAAGTACATTATTATTCCTTGCAGTGTTGCTTGGGGGGAGATACTCAGAGTAGGTTAAAGCTGAGAGGGTCAGCAATTGCTTGCCTCCAAGAGACAGGGATGTGAGCAAACTATCAAGTAACATGGAACATGCATATTTTCTAGCACCTGAAAAGCTGAGGTTTCTGCAGAGCAAGCCACCACATACTTGTGGGATTAGGCATGTTAAGGAAAATGTACTCTGCCAGCCAGGCTGTGCACACAGACTGACAAGGGCTTGTTCCTCTGCCTTGGCTGCTTGATTGTAGACTCCACTCCATGGAGAGAAGGGAGGTTCCTTTTTGCTCCTCGTTTGTCCTTGTGCAACACTGATAAAGCCAGAGAGAAACCAATGTTATCACCTCACAGAATAAATAGCAAGGGAGCCAAAAAACCGATATGTGGAAACTTTTATGCCTATGGACTGTTGCTTATGAACAATTAAATCAAGCTGAGTGCAAACAGAGTCTTTGGGAGCGGGTGTGTATTGGTAGAAATATTTACCAGGCCATTGAAACCTGGTTGGAAATAAAGCTGTGCAAGAGCAGCCAGGTAGGAGAAAAAGTCCTGGATGAAAAAATGGTTTCAGTGCATATTCACATCTATCAAGACATTTTCTGACTTTCTGTCCTCTGGGCAGTGGGATAAGGAGGCCTGGTAGTCATTCAAGGGGTTGTGCTTTTATCACTCTTTTATCAATGATGTCCAGCTTAATAACATCATTTTGTCTACTCAATGTGTGATTCTCAGGGCAAGCAGAGGTGCAGATATTGGAAAGGAGGACCCACCTGCACTACAGGAGGGTCTAATTCAGGCTCACCTAGAGGGAGCATTTGTGTCTATGCAGAGCCACCCTTGTGCAGGATTTATTATTTCAGACAGGGCTCTGAACTGATTCTCTGAAGTGCTTCTACGTGAGTCAGTGTGTGTGTGGAACAGGTCTGAAGTGACAGCCACATCCATGTTTGGGCTGATGCTCCACCTGTCCCTGCCCACTGCTGTCAGGGGAGTTGCTGTGCTGGGCACGTGAGATTTTGTGCACTTTTTCAGTGGATGGAAACAGAGGAATGATGAAACCCTTTTGGGCTGTTCTGGCTAGTCAGCCCTGGAAAGAATTCCAAATCTGCAGGGAGCTCTGTTTCTCCTCTGCAGGAAATGGATGTGTTTTTAAGTGCTCTCTGCGTAATTGTGACCAAATACCACAAGGGCATTCTCTTCAGAATGCATTTCATCATCCCAAATGTGATGTAACACAACACTTCCTAACCAAACCGTCCAGAGGCTTGTCTGTTATGAAGTGAAGTTATTCCAGAAGTGCTACTTTACATTAAGTTCCTGCCCCATCCTAATCCAGATTAATTTTTGTGTACAGACAAGCCCTCAGGGCCTGACTCAGGGAGAGCTGCAGTAAATGAGAATCTTTCTGCTGAATGCTGGATTAAGCCCGAGGTGCTTCTGGCTGCCTCTGCTTGAGCATTTTGGTTCAACAGTAATGCTGTTTTATAGCAGCTTCTGGCTTGGCCTCCCCCACTCCAGAGTGATCCAGTTTGCAAACAGCTCTGATGCACACAATTTAGTATTTTTTGTCTTTTTTTTTTTTTCCCCCCCTCAGAGGAAATGGAACCAGAAGCTCTGTCACAACCCCTTCTAGGATTGTAAGGTAATAAATGAGTAGCTGGTCCTTCAGCCAGCCTCTGACAGAGTGCAGGGTGGGGATTTTCAGTGTAGGTGGCTGGAATAAATCTCACCTGGAGTAACCACTGTAGGCTGCACATGGAGTAGATCTTGAGCCCACAGCACCAGCCTGTTTGTTCTCCTTGTACTCTCCTATTGCTGCCTTGCTAATCTAGTTGTAGCAATTACCTGTTAATCTAGATACGGCCTGTATGATGCATATCACTGTTGTATCTGACTCCTCAGAGCCCTGCACACAAGGCAAGATGACAACCTCTGCTTTGCAAATGGGGATGTGAGGCAGTCTGACAAGACAGGAAAGCTGTGATCTCCTGGGTGTTGGCCTGAGGATGGACTTTCTCCCCCAGCTGGCCCCACATGCCCACAGACTGCTCTGACACCGACTTTCTCTAGGACCTCTGTTAGGTCACCCCTTCTGGGCCTCATTTGTCCCTGGTACCAAGGGCTGGGACATTAGCCTGGGTCTGCTGGGGTGATGCCTCTGCAAGTACCCTGGTGCCAGGGCGTGTTCCTGGGGACTGGCCCTGGCAGCAGCTTCAGCAGCACAGCCCCCAGCCCTTCTGCCCCACGCCAGCCAGCACCATCCCAAACAGCTCCCCAGGACAGTGTGCAGATTAGCACAGGATCCACTCCCAAGACAAACTTTTCATGTGTCTGCCATATTTCAGAGCCTAAAGGGGTTTAGTGGACACAGAGCCTTTTGTGTTTGTGGTCTGAGAGCTCACAACTAAGTCTCAAGCACTTTTGACTTACTAGCACAGATGTAGCATTATCCAGTAGTCCTTGGCCACCAGGGTCTTTCCTGCTTTGTTACTAGCAGACCAAATGGAATAATGTCCAGGCTTAACTGGGGACTACCTTAATTTAACAAAAAAAAAAAAAAATTAAATTTGCCCTGAGTAATTTCCCTATCCCCACTATAAACAACATCTTGGCTTGGCCTGCCTCTGCAAATCTCAGCCTTTTCTTCTTCCCATCCTGAGGAGCAGTAAAAATAGGTAATCTTTAATGAAAGGTCAGCTATTTGGGTTAAAAGCCATGCTGGGATCCCGGGGGGAGGGAGCCAGTGGCTCCCCAGGGCAGCGGTGCCTCCGTGGTGGCAGCCCCAGGTCCCCAGCGGGGCTGGGGCAGCACCAGCCCCCGGTGATGCTGTCCCCAGGCAGGAGGGGAGGAAAGCACAACGAGACATTCTGTGCACTCCCAGGCTGATTACTGCATTTATCATGCTCCCAAAATGCCGGGAGCAGCCAGCCCCGGTACCCTGCGTGCTCTTACAGCTCGTTTCTCTGTGAAACTGGAAACAGGACGAAGTCAATTACGTTATTTTCCAACAGCAAGCCCCTGTGGGACAGTAACTCAGATCCTGGCTGCAGTTTGGGGAACGGCCAGAGTCCCACTTGAAATTTCCTTAGCTGTGGTGACATGGTCACAGTGATGCTTTATTCTGCTGTATTGAACACCATAAGGATTTTTATTCTTGAAAAACATGTCCAAAAGAGAATAATTTGCTGTGTTGCCTCTGCTGTAGGCTGCTGAAATGGAAAAAAAAATTCATCTCCGTAAATTCTTCAGGAGACCTACCTGGGTTTTGTTGTGTTTGGATATTACCTTCTCTGGGGGGGGCACAAACAGAGGGAGGAAAAGTGTTTCAGTATTGGCACCATACCAGGAGTGTGGAGGGCAGGGGTGGATCAGATAAGCAGAAATCTAAGACCATAAATACCTCCATGTCACTGCAATGTGAACAGCAGCAAATCCCCCTGGAAAAGCAAAGTGGATGTGTCACTAAAAGCAAGTCGGACAAAACTGCCCTGATTTGGGAATTCAGGCTTTGAGAAATGAATGGTGCTCAGGAGACCCCCAGCCATGCCTGTTAATTACCAAAGATATTTATCTTTAACCCAAGGATGGCTCCCTCCATCACGATATTTCGTATGGGACTGACATGGCACAACTGGCCAAAAACCAAAACCACTTGAATGAAGCCTTGCCTGCCCTGTGGGGAGGTCCCTGGCTCACCCCTCACGCCATGAGGCTGCTTGTGTCCAAGCTGGTAAAAATCTGAACGTCTTCTTTGGTGGAGTCACAGAAGCCTCAGGGTTTGTGAGCTCAGAGCTAAAGCCAGGGAGAGAAGGGATTAGGTTAATGTGGGTGAGGTCCTGGATCAGTGTGGGGACAAGGATGGCCGTGCCACCACCTCTGTGGTTTCCCCCATGGGTGGCCAAGGGGACATGTGGTGTCACCAGTTGGACACAGATCATGTCACTATGCTGGACAAAACCAGTGACATTATGGGTCCAGGCCTGTCCCATCTCACATCACAGAGCAACACAAACCTCTCTTCTCTCCGTTTTTTCTCCACACTTCTCTCGTTGGCTGCCAGCTCCATCTTGGCAAGGTGGGGCAAGAGCCCAGCAGAAAGACCCACCCATTCCTCAGCTTTCGTCCTGCAGCCCATCCTTCTTTCAGGGTGACATCTTATGTGATGGAGAGGAAGGAGGACAAGAGTTTTGTCATCCAGAGCACGTCAGAGATGCTACTGAGAGCACAGAGAGGAGAGAGAAGACAAACCAGACCTCTAGTGAGCACCTCCCACAGCAAAATAAACAATGGCATCTCAGCCAAGAACATCCATTCTTGTATCTCCAACACATGGATTTCACATTTGGTTTGATGGCATTTTCCTCCCTGAAAACTGCAGTCCCTTCTCCAGGAGCAGGGAGCAAATGAGTGCCAGTCTTACTGTGGCAGACAGGGGGTGTAACATTTAAATACACCTCTTCTGTTTTGACTTGGTGTTCAGGAGAGCACAGAGGAGTCAAACATCTGTCTCTGTGTGTCTGGTGGCAGGGGAGCATGGATGGACATACTGGCACCTGTCAGAGAAGCAGAATGGTTTGGGTTGGAAGGGATCATAAAGATCATGTAGTTCTAACTCCTTCCACTAGACCAGGTAGCTCAAGAGGCCCATCCAGACTGGCCTTGAACACTTCCAGCAAAGGGACTTCCAAAACTTCTCTGTTCCAGTGCCTCACCACCCATCCTGGACATGTGCTGAAGGCAGTTTTTCCCCCACTGACCCAGCTGTACAAAAGGTCTGGATCATTCTCAGCCAGGACATCATGGGCAGCTTTGTCCTTGGTAGAGAAGTTCCTCATGATGTGTCCCCTTTCTCCTTCCTAACTTCCCATCCTTGTGGAATATGAGGGCTTTGCCCGCTTGGACAAAATTTCTAGGCATCCTCAAATCCCAGACAAGTAGCCATGGGGTGTGGTCACCCTGCAGCCCACGGGCACATATTTGGGCACATCAAACCCCAGCTCCTGTTTTTGTGCCGTGGCCATGCCATAAGCACATGAACCCAATGGGCCCCTTGGCAAACTATGACTGACACCCCACCTCAGTGCTGCCCCAAATAAAAGCACTGCAACACACAAAGAAGCCACAAAAGCCAAATAAATGCCTTGAGCTGCACGAAAGACCTGGGAAAAGCCATTCCTTTCTGATGGTATCTGGAAGGCATGCAAAAAACGTGGCCATGAGCAGGTCTCCTGAAAAGAGAGAGAGGGAGGGGAAAAGGCATGGCTTTTTTTTTCCTTATAGTTCTTGAAAGCAGAGCAATAATCAGTGTAGATAAGCCCTGCCATGTGTGTACTTTTCTAGAAAATAAGGAGAAAATAAGGCTGAGGTGGCTCTTGAGTTTTCCTGCCTGGCAGTGGGGGCAGTCAGACTCCCAGCCAGTTTCCATGGCTCACACTCATTAATCAGGCCCATGAGTCACCAACTCACAGGCCCCAGCAGCTCAGACCCTGCCTTTTCCATGTAGACATGGGCTCTCTGCCCCTGTTTTCCCTTCTCCAAACCTTGAGCCAGCAAGAAGCCCATGCAATTACCTCCACACCGCTTACCTGTCACACCAACTCATCTGTCTTCCAGGTGACTCCACTGAAAACATCGGAGTGGCAGTTTGGTAAATTCAGAGATTGATCTGAATTGGTTTGGTTTAATTACTTTGGTTTAATTTGTGATGTGTTGCCTGTCCTGAACACGAGGTGTTGCATGCTGCATGTCCCATGAATCAAAATACTCAATTCTGCAGGACCACTTGGGAAACTTTTATTTTTTTTCTATGGTATCAGTCATCCTTAGGAACCAGGAAACTGCTCTGGTCATGAGAGCAGGAATTTCAAGCTAACCCCCTCAGAACACAATCTTTTTCCCAAATCAGGCAAATGGGCCAAGCAAAACAGCACTCAAGGAGGACAGAGCAAGTTCTTCCAGGCACTTGAGTCCCTGACTAGTTAAGCAGGTTATAATGGGTTTTAATTGTTACTCCCACAAGCAGCAACTTTATTTACTGTGGTTGATCATCCCTCACAAAAGGTCTGAATCGTCCCCTTGTGTTCAAAAAGCAGACAGCTCTCACCTTCATCCGTGATAAGGTCATCCATAAAGTCATCCAGGAGAAGCACAACTCCGTGGTCAGGCAGGACCAACAGAGCCATCAGAGAGAGCTGCTGTGCACAGGGGAACCTAAAACCAAGTTCACAGCCATTGCACACTCCTGGGATATTGTGTCTTTGTGGACAGACACGGCACAAGAAATTGGGCCAGGAAGTGAAATAATAAAGCAAATCCATCATTGGAATGAGAGTTGTCTGCTCCGACCTGGCACTGCCTGTGAGCAGGGATCAAGCCCCTCACAAAGGTCATGAGCACAGTTGGGAAACTGAGGCACCCTGGTCTGGTTGTCCCTTTGGATACCCCTCAGCAGGAATCTGCAGTGATGCTGGAGGAACTCCTGGGCAGGGAAGTGTGCAGGTGCTGCCTGCAGACAGTAGGAAATGTGCTTTTCTGGCTCACCCACAGCTCCTTCCCAAAATCTCACATTTGGCAAAGACATCCCTGTAGCAGATGCTTTACCACAGCAGTGGCCTCTCTCCTGTTTGAGTTCTCTGAGCATGTTCCTGGTTTTCCTGCTCTACTTTATAACTCCTCTGAAGCTGAACATTCCAAGTTGGATTCATCTTGCTTCCCTACAGCACATCAGGTTTCTCATACCACAAATGTTAGGCTCTTTTATCTATACTTAGGGTAATAGATTCAGGAGTTGCAAGGTCTCCAAGACCAAGATGTGAAATGCACTGATAATTCAGACACTGGAGCAAACCACTCTCCTGTGACTTAGCCAAAGGCCATATGAAGTACAGCAGTGTGAGAAGCAGAGACACAGGTTCCAGGGAATAACAGTACTTGCCAGGGTCAGCTTTCTCCATTCCTGTTCCCTGGATGTATTCTGTGTCCTTTTTCACTCCATACTAAGGCAGCAGTTATGCTCCCTGCCCTGGATGTCTACTGCATTTCACCCCCTTCAAGCTCTGATGGCCCAAAACCCCACGGAAACCTCCAAGGCTTTAACTACCCCATGTCCTACTCATCAGCCAGTAACCATTTTACTCTGAGTTTACCAAGCCCACGGCCTCAGGCACATTCTCATCTTCTGATAGGGCTTGCACAACCTATCTGGTACCTTATCAGCACCAAGAGCAGGAACAAGGTGCTTTGCTCAGACCTGACCTCTTCCTTTCCACTCTGCAGCTGAGGGGGACAGGCATCCTGGGTGCCCATCTGCCACCAGAGCAGGGCCAAAGCTTTGCAGCTCCACCACTAAATGGCATTGGAAGAATAAAAACTTTTCTCCACCACACAGAGCTATTTGGGCCAGGAAGTAAGAGGGTCCCTTAGCAAACGTGGGTAAATCAGAGCATGCACACAAAGTGGAGGAATATTTAAATGGGATTGTAATGCTGCCTCCAGGCATACACCAGCCTCACCAGTATGGGGAGAAGCACCTTCCTGCACCAGCAGGTTTGCACCACACAGGGGTTTTGTGCATCTCCAGCCAAAGCATCTCAGCCCTGGATCACCTCCTGCTGAGCCCAGGGCATGCATCCCCCCACCCTGAGCACTGCTGCCAGCCCTCCTGGGACAGCCCCTGTGCCAGTACAGCCCTGGCACCATGCTATTAGCCCAAGGTGTGCTGTGGTTGTTCATAACTCAACACTTCACACTGCAAATGTTTTAACACAGTGCTCCCCCCTCTTCCCGCCCGCTTCTTCCCCCATGTGGAGATGAGTTTCCACTTGTCGCACCACATTCTTGGAAGAACAGGCAGAATGGAATTAAAGGTTTCAAACTAGCTCAGGGGAGGTAAAAAATGTTGCCTAAAGACAGAAGGAAAAGATTGTCAGGTGAGATTTAGAGATGCCCTGGGCAGGTGAGGGATGACTGCATCCGATTCCGACAGTGCATCTGATTCTGGCTCTGCCGGGGATGGTCTTTCTGTCACAAAACTTGGTTTTCTCCCATCTCCAGTATATCTGCAGAACTATTCAGATAGAAAAATGCCCTCTCTATTTTCAGAGTCTCCAGAGTCTCTAATAGCCCCTGCCACTAACTATGGAGTGAGGCAATGCACACTTGAAATGGCTCCCAATTTCCTCAAGCCAGACAGATTGTTTGTGATTCCCTTACAGGCTTCTCTTGTATGACTCAGCCCTATATGAATGGCTAGAAATGAACATCAGGCTAAAACTAACAAAGTGGGTGCCAAGCAATTTCTTTCCCTGGGATACCATTTTTCTCAGAGTCTCACAGATGTAATTAGAAGGTGTCAGCTTTTTGAAGGAATACTCTTGACAGTAATATGCTATAATTCAATCTGAACAATGCATTCAGCTTGCTCCCTGGACCACAATGCAGTGCTATATTCACTAAAGATTATCCTCAGGAAAGAATGCCCTGAGTTAACTGAAATAGGACAAAAATCTTCTTATGGTCATTGACAACTCTGATTAAATGTATAAGACAAATTCAGAAAAGGTGGCAATGTAAAAGTGTAATACTGGGATTCAGAAGACCTTGTTCAGCCCTGAGATCAAGACCTCATTGGTATTTAGCAGTGCCCTCCCTGTCTAAAAAATAAGAGACCTTTTCATTCTATGCTGCAGCTACTTAGGTGACAGTGGCTTTGGCTCAGGATTGTCCATGATTCTGTTGAGCTGATCATCTTTTATTTTCTTGACTGGGACACAGGTGGGAGGAAGATCTTTTCCCACCAGGCACCCAGTGAGCAATGCCTACAAAAACCTCTGATAGAGTGAGATACAGAGAATTAAACTCAGTACCTTTTAGGTCTGCCCTTCACTCACCTTGATGCAGACCTGTGAAACCAAATCTGAGCTTGAAGGTTTCCTTGGGACATTGGAGCTGAAGCACCTAAGCTGAAAGTTGCAGAGGAGCTGAGCTTCTAATGACCAGAAAAAATATGAAATAAATGTTGATAACCAGGCAAAGTGCAGATTAAGGTGGGTTTGCCCTTTGTTCTTTTTAACAGCTCAATAAAAATACCAGGACTAAGACCTAGGTGCCTTTCAGGTGACCAAATCTGCTTTTTTCTCTAGATTCACCCCGAGGGGTCTCACTGGTGGTGATGATTTTTCTCACAATGTTTCATGGCAAAATGGATCCTTGGGCTTCTCATCTGAAGATAAAGCTCCAGTAAAGGCTGTGATGTTTGACTCTGGATTTTCAGTTCAGCCACTTTGTGGCATCAGGGCCAAACTCCCCAGCAAGAGCCTGGACAACCAGCCAAACCCAAGCTGCCTCCACCTTCACAGCTGGCCAGATGTATTGTTTTAACTTAAAATGAGAATTCTATTGAACAACAGTGGCTGAGGGAGATCAGATATAATCAGAGGGTTTGCTCCAGCCCCAGCTTTCTCACTCCAGTCCTGTGTTTTCAGGCAGCTGCTTTCACGGGGCAGAGCAGAGCACATCTCAGCTCCCAGCATCGTGGAGGTCGAGCTCGGGTCCGAGGAATGCATTTCTGCCGCGGAGCACAAGTTGCTAGGAAACCAAACAAGCAACAAGTTTATCTTCAAAGCCCAAAGCCCGGGACCTTGGAAACTGGAATTATCTGGGAGGAATACCCTTCAATGGGAACTGTCGCATCTCATCATTCCTGGCAGAAAACATTCCAGGTTGTGACGAGGCACTGACATGTGCCCAGGGACTCTGCAGTGACCAGATTTCAAATAGCTCCACGGTGGAAAAAATGCTGAGCATAATTACTTTTCAAATGTATGAAGGAAAACAAAAAGAACAAACAAACAAAAAAATTGAGCTAAAAAGGCTTATTATCATCATCTCAGAGAGGTTTTAAGCAGCAGTGAAACATGGAAAGGTGTGTGGCCACACCAGTTTTCTGTCAGCTCAGAAGCATCAGTCAATGTCCCACCAAGGAACTGAAGTCAGATCACTCCCTCTGAGCCTGTACGTGGCTCTCAGCTCAGTTATGAATTCAAAAAGCAGTTGAAAAGATCACCAACCTTCTAAGCCACCAAAGGTTTGATTAAAATAACACTGTTACCATCAAAAGCAAGTAGCATTGATAGTGACAGCCCATCTTGTAGCTCTCAGCCTTTGCCACATCAGTGGAGGTTTCAGTCAACCTCATCCCTCTGGTGTGACATGTCCCCATTTCTTGGTGGCTCCAGTACCAGGAGAGTCTGTAAGCAGAGGTATCTCAGGTCCCAGAGCCAAGGTCATCTTGGGGCTGAGTCTTGTGAGAGCCAAAGACAGCCAAACACGTCTCAGTTTTATTATTGGTACCCAGGCTGGTGTTTCTGGGGTTTTCCTCTGTCACCCCAACAACACTGGCCTCAGGTTTGGGGTGTTTGGAAGGACTGTCCCATGTGAACAAGGTCCAGCCTTAGCCAGACACCTACAGTATGAGTTTGTACCAATGTCACTACATCAATGACAGAAAACTCCATGTTCAACCCATCAGAATTTGGAGTTAACCAAAGCCAAAGGCACCCAGCTAATTGCAATATGCAGAAAAATTAATTAATTCCTTTGGAGAGCGTCCCAATGTCCTAAAAAGAAACTGTGGCTCCAGGCCTAAAATACCTTCAGAAGAAATGGAGAGGTGGCAAAGTCTAGTAGAGAGAGCACTGACCTTGGACTTAAGGAACAGGCACACACATCAGCTGAACTACTCAGAAACTTAATTTCTGGATTATTTCCTCACATCTAGGTGCCAAACTGTCTTTCAAGATCCAAGGCCCAGTCTTTAAAAATCAGCCATGCTATAATGCACAAGCAGATGTTTGTGAGTGTTGCTGCCATGCAATGGAAAGAGACAGCCCTGAAAATATGTGTCATATGCTGTGTTCTGGCAGCCAGCAGTGACAATTCTGCTGCTGCAGTGTCAGATGGCTTTTAGGATGGGTGGTTCCCAGTTCTGTTTCTGCAGGCGGCGTCAAGCTGAGAGCGGTCATGTTGTGCAATGTAATGATGGACCAGATGTTCCTGGATGACCATGGATTGGTACAAAATCCTGAAGAATACAAAGGAGATAGAAATGTTTGTGTATTGAATGGCTGTTCTTATGCTTCTTCTTTAAAAGTTATGTTTTCAAGATATATCTGATCATCCTTTTCACTTTGAGGGTTTTGATAAAGTCCTGGATGAGCAGGTCTGCACCAATTGTACCATTTGAAGTTCTTTCCAGGGAAAAGGCAGGGATAACCATTAACTGGTGCAGAAGTGCAACTGTACTGTTATATCTTAAAAATTAGGAGTGGTGTAGGTCCCTTGGGTATCTCCCAGACAGGCAACCCCACTTCACCTTCCTCCTTGCAACCACCCAGCAAGCAGAAGCACTTGCAAATGTGCAATTAAGAGATAACGACAGCGAGATAGAGCATAATTGCTGGGTAATGGTGTCTTGCCTCTCTACAACCACCACGCCAAAGCAGCGACATTTATTTCCCAAGCGGAAGATGCAGCTTTGCCCCTCTGATAACACAATCTGACAGCTCCCTCCACGGCCGCTGGGTCAGTGCCTGACGTGCCCCAGAGTGTCTCCTTTTGGCTGTGGGCTGCTGGAGCAGTTGTTCCTCGCTGAGCAGTTTGCATTCCTCTTGGCTTAGAGCACACGGATGTGCCCAAGCTGCTGAAACACGATTCAGCCCCTGGCTCCTTCACCAGCCTCCAATCTCCCCTTGTGCACGGCCTTGCAGGGGAACAGCCGGGAATGGCCGTGGCAGGAGCAGATCTGAGGCTGGACAGGGAAAGCTGCACTTTTTACTCATCCAATAGGTCAAGAAGCTTTGTTATCCCTCTGACTTTGGTCGCTTCTGCTCTGCGTGGGACAGGGAGGACAATGTACACACATTAGAGACACAGAGAATCACCATTCTTGCTGTGACCCCTTTGGGCAGTGTCAGATGAAAAAGAAAGAATGGCTTGGCCAGTGGGAGAAAACCATCTGTCTGCTCCTAAGTCTGAATAGATGTTCCCTGAGCGAGCAGCTGTGCCAGTGCAAGACAATTGCCTTCCTCCCTTCCCTGGTGTTACCAGTCCCTCCCCAAGGTCACAGGGTAGATGGGTCTGCTGAACGCTCACATGCTTTGTGTGAGACCTCTGGGCTGTGGCAAAGGCTCTGGTTCTGTCTGAAGCTGCTCAAGGAGGTCACAGGAGCCCATCAGGAGCTGGAGGGGTGGGGTGGAGAATTCCAGGTGGCAGGCGATGCAGCTGGGGGAATCACAGCCAGGCCCAGGAAATACCTGTCTGCCATGTCCCTGGGGATTGGAGGGAATGTACCTGCCTGGGGTGGGTAGGCAGTTTGGAAGAAGGTTCTTGTTGTTCAGGTAGACATTTGGCCAAAATCCAAGGGTGTCAGTAGGCGACTTTCACAAGAACAAGACACGCAGCAAAAATCCCCCTGTGGTTTTCTGTGCTAACTATTATCCCCTACTGGAATGGGATAGATCTTATCTTTTTAAGGAAACTGTCAAAATTTTTCTTCCTGAGAACATCCCCCCCCACACACCATTGCCTAATTGCTGCACAAAGCTAAAAATAAATGCACTGCTTTCCACTGAACTGCTTGCTCACAGGAGATGAGAGCAGGGGCTCTCTGGGAAGCTCCTCCACATTGAAGCAAAGCAGAATGTGCAGACAAGACCTGTTGACTGGCAAAGCAAACCCTCCCCTGGCTGTTTTCATGACTTTTTCATGCTTACTTCACTCTGTTCTCCTTTGTACGATGTGCCAGGGCTCCCTTCACTACCCTGCTGTGGTTGCTTCTGTGCTTCTCCCTCAAGATCCCAGAGCCAGCTGCTCATCTTCACCTCTGCCTGCAAGCAGGGATTGGGATCCATGTGCTTCACCCAGACCTGCTGGGATTTCCCCCCTGGGGATCCCACAATGCTTTTGCTGCTTTCTACAAAACACCTGGATTCCACAAGTGACCAGGAGGCAAAGCCTGGCCAGAATTAATGCAGTGCTGTTGTTGCTTTGCAGAATTAAGGCTAAAGTAGCGACAAAAACCCTGAATGCTGTTAAAAGTGCTCATCACAGCTCTAGTTGCTGTGTCTGCTTCTGCCAGAGAAAGGACCTGCAGCCTTGCAGCAGTGCCAGCCTCGGGAAGGATGCTGTCAGGAGCACTGCAGGTCAGAAGGTGGAAAGCAGAGCAGTGAACTTGTGGAAGGTTGTTCTCCGTGCCAAAATTCTTCACCCTGGGGTCCATGAGCTTCATTGCTCCTGTTTGGAGTGGTGTCTCAGCTCGGTCCTTCAGCACTGGTCCAGTCAGAACGACAGGGAGGAGTTTGGCTTTCAACACAACACTTTACATGGACCTGGCTTTCCAAACTGTCCCGTGCTCTTTGTCCAAGATGTGGACTTGGTGGGGTTTTAGTGTTCAAAAGGCCATAGGAACTGCAAGGAGGGTCTGAGGTGTGCAGACCTAAAGCAGGCTGTGGACTTCTAGCTCCTCAACCCCCAGGAGATGTTGTTTTTGAAAGTATCCTGCTCAGTCAGTGGAACAGTACTGTAGGGACACAGGGAGAGGGAAAAAATCTCTTTTCCCCTTGCAGGTTAAAGAAAGTGTTGTCCGTGTTAGCTTAGGCTAAATTTCAAAAGTTCTTTCAGGGAGAATGTAAAAAGGAGCCAGATCTCTTACTTCTTGTACAGATCCATAGTTTCACAGGATCGCCAGGTACTCAAGACCTATCAGGAAATGCCCAGGCAAACCGCATTTTTGGTTGCCTAAATGAACCATCATTTGCTGAGGCTGAATAATAAAATGGGTTATTTGGGCTCTGGAGTTTGATTACCAAATGGTGGGGATTTCTAGAAGAATTTCCTGCAGTTCCTGTGTTGTACCTGCCAGCCCTGTGCACACATTTGAGATGCCCTCAGGCATCTCAGACAGGACCAGATGCCTGCCTTTGAGCAGCAGAATTACACCCTGGATCTTCCATGGAAGCTCAGACTTGTAGCTTGTAGGTAGGCGGCCACATGCATTTGGATATTTTTGTTCCTGTTCTACTCCACAGGAAATAACTTGTTCTCATTTTATGGTAAAAATGTGGGGCAAAGGAAGGAAAAGGAAATCCCTGGCAACCTGAAGGCCTTCCTGAACTCAGACAAGTAATGGACAGCTATCTGGTTTTATGCTGAATGAGAAACTAATTCCAGTGAAGTTAGCAGGAACTTTCTGCGAGGGTTAAAAGGAGGGATTTCAGCTTCCCGAGAAAACCCACTCACTAAAACTCCCTAGAAATCCAAATACCAGATTGATAAGGTCAGGAAAAAGCAATCTTGGCTGCTTATGCAAAGGCTAATCACTGATCTTTTGTGCTGGTTGTGTGTAGTATTTGCATCTTGATAAAAAATAATCCTGTCATCGGCTTCTGCTGAGAGAGGGTGAAGGGAGGAGTTAGCAAGAAATCTGGTGCCCTTCTCCCAGCGAGAGATTCTGGCGCGTCTTACGAGCATCGTCGATTTTCATTGACTCCAACATACTTCAGATCAAGGGGAAAATCCGGAGGAAGGAGAATGCAGCGGGCTGAAAGATGATGAGAGTCCCAGGAATTGTGACAGTGAAGAGTGTGGCCTCGTTTTCACTGGAAAGATAACAGGGGAAAAAAAGACGCCGTGCCGAACTCTGCGGTGTCTTATGCTGCTCAAGTTTTTAAAATAAAAGACAAAATTTCCCTGTTTGGATGTGCTGCCTGTCATTATTTTCTAGAACACAGGGTTAAGGTGCATGTTTTCCTTCTAGATCACCCCTGACCAGCTCTGTAAGTCCAGGTATTTTCTGGGAAATGCTGAGTCTGACTCAGACCATGAAGTGTCAGGTCCAAAGTCCTTTGACACGACTTCCAGTGACTCCAGAAAAGTTTGTACAGCCTGGCTGCAACTCACACCAACAAATGTTGGACAAGTGAAAATAAGCTGCTTAAATCTGAACTAGTCCCCCTTGGGTTCCCTTTACAGCCTGTGGAGAGGAGTCAGATGCTGCTGGAGAGCAGCTCCTCTGACCTATTTTAGTACGAAATGAGTCACTCCCTGAAAGAACCTGTTTTTCCCTGTGGACCATACGAGGAGTCCAGGATGGCTAGCTCAGACTTGTGCCTGACTTTGAGACAATTCCTCCTCCACCTGTCTGTTTCTGTGGGGCTGTGCTTCTCACTGCATGGATGACATCATTGCAAGAGCAGATTCATCCTCACTGCCACCAGACATCACATACCAGGGTTTGACTGATAACTATTCTGATCACAGTGCGAGCGGCTGCCAGGGTCAGGCTGGTCTTCCAATATAGCTAAAACTGTCACATTTTGTGTGAACAGTCATAAATGGGATCTTGAAAGCGTTTCTGTTCCAGAGGAAATCAGGGGAGATGTGGTGTCACGGGGTGATCTCCCCATGTTGGAAGGACTTGCCGCTAAAACATGTTTTTAGGAAGCTAAAAACAAGTAACAGACAAACTCATTATCTGCATGTACACAGCAAATGGTGTGAAAGGAGCTGGTCCTCCTCAGCTCTCCTGTGTGCTGGTTGATATCTGCTGTGGCTCCAGCCAATCTCATTTATTCTAGTGCAAGTGAAAGCTGTATCTGGTCAGGGAATGGTAAAGAGAAGGTATGAGAGGGTCAGGGGACTCCCACAGCAGGGATATGCAGGCCACTTCCTTTAGTACTCTTGTATCTAGTGTTAATTCTAGGAAATAAAAACCATTTGACACATCTGCTCTTAGTTATTTGCACAGGCCCGAATTTGCCAAATCAGTTGTCGAAAGCTAGACACTGAGGCTGTCAACATGCATCTCCTTCTGGATTCAGTTGTGATGATGGAGATGTTCCCAACCTGCTCTTTCTGCCCCCATCACCTTCCATGCAGACCCTCCCACCTCAAATCTGCTTCTGGTTTGCTCTGGGTTCCAGACTCCAGCCTGTTCAGCTCAGGAGAGCTCCCTGAGCTGAGATCAGCATGCTATTCCTCTGGAAAAGGGCCTTTCCCATGGCTCTGGGAGCTGGGGACATGCTGGATGACACGCTGTGCTCCCTCAGGCACTGTCCTTTCAGCTGGTCTCCAGCTTTCCCCCCAACATGAGACACTGCACGTCAGACAATGTGCATGGCCAGAGGCTTCCCTCGTGCTGGAGCTGCTGGACACTGGATTAGCTGCTCTCCCTAAAGAGAAACACCTTCTCCAGTGCTGGTGATGCTGTGCATCCTGAAATGGATTTATTTAGATGTCAAGCAGTCAGAGCTGCTGCAGCCCAGCAATTCCAGCTCTGGATATGCAGCCACTCCAGGGAGTGATGCCTCAGTGATGTAGGGGAACAAGCAACTCCTTCTGCCACCTCCAGCCTTTACAAAGGAGAAGGTTCCCCAACATGCTCCCATCTTAGAGACCCCCATGGGGTGCTGTTGGGACTACAGCAGGGCAAAACAGCTCTTTCTTGGTTATGATTGAGGTGTAGGGAAGAATGAGGCAGCTCAACTGCAGGTGAAGCTCCAACTCACACATGGAACATACAACTTATTCATTTAAACATACCACTGGCACAGACACAGCAGCTGGGTGAAAAACTTCCTTCCCATCACCCAAAGGTCCATCTCAGCCTCTTTCTGTCACTGCTGCATTCACCTGCCATTTGCTTCCTCTTTTCACTACTGTAAATAACCACAAGGGGTAAAATGCTGGACAGCCCAGCCCTGAGACAGCCACCAGCCACTGGGGTTAGCAGGAGCCCAGAGCTGTGAAGGGAACACAACATAAAGCGGTTTCTGTGTGCTTCCAACTCCTAGGGTCAGGTAGCAGCTGGAGATGCAGTCAGAGCCCTTACAAGCTCAGTTCACTCATGGCAGGGCTGAGTGATGCACAAACCTGAACTTAAGCCAGACAAATTTTTGGAGGTTTCTCAAAAAGCCCAAAGTCCCTTTGCAGCTGGTCCATGTAGAACAGACTTTACCAGTTTTTAGACAAGCCTCAACTTGCCTCCCTGCATCACTCCACACCTCTAAAATATAAGTCTTTCCAATTGCTAATTAGCACAATCCTTGGCAACTCCACTAAGCAGAAGCCACCAGCCCTCCCACACACTCATATTTCTGTGACATTGGCATAAGGAACAACTTATTTGACACCCATAAATTTACCTCATGGTAAAACCATGTGAGAGCACAGAGAAGCAATTGCCTGGATCTTCAGGTGCATTTTCCCCCAGGAAAATTAAAGAGAAGAGAAATAATTTTAAAAATACTAAAACACCAACCACCTAGCTGTTAGGAAATAAAAAGTATGGTGATAGGGATAGGGTTGCTCTTTGATGAGAGGCTAATTGGTTTGTATAAGCTCCAGCATCACTGAAGGAAATCCGAGCAGTACATTTCTTGTCTCCTCCTTTCCAATTCCTATTCATGCACGCACCACGTTTGACTGCAAATTGCAGCCATTTCCACAAACCTGCCACCTCTTCCTCTGAGTGTGTTAGCAAAAGAGGGAAATCAGATGCTCTGCACTTTCCCTCAGCAGCTCTTAGCACATGTTTTGGCTTTAATTGGGAACAAAATGCTTTCTAAGTAGCATCTGATGTTGCTGGTTATCTGCTCCCTGCCCAGGTTATGGCCCAGAGCGTTTGGATACTGGGTCACGTTGGATGCTGACATGAAGGTGACACTCTTGAGACAGGGATTGAAACGTGGACTAAGCACTGCTGGAGGGAGCAAAAGTTTTGCTGGTGTTGCTTAATGATGCTGCGAGTTAATTGCAACAGGGCAGCATGGGAAGGCTAGCATGAAAAAGGGTTTTGGGGGCAAAAATGCTAAAACTGGAGAAGACAAAGAGTTGCATTGGTGTAAAACAGGGAAATAGGCTTCCATGTCATGTTGCTCCTCAGAGCAAATGCGACAGGATGAGATGAAGGAGGTTGAAGGAGAGGCATCTCATGCATCCAGGCTCCCAGAGATGCCACGCTGCAAGGACTGGAAACCACCTGCAATTCCTCAGCCGGGGATTCCCACGGGAAGGGGCTGCCATAGGTAGGGGCTGTGCCAACACAGCAGGGTGACAAGCCTTGCCTCCTCCTGGCCAGCTGCAGGGAGGGGAAGGGAGCAGATCTGGGATGCAGAGGAGCAAATTAAGGCTATGACAGATGAGCTTTGGCAGGAAGAGCTGTGGCAGCTTCCATCTCTGCTGGCAGGAAAGTGACTGCCCTCATAGCTCGACTGCTTGGGGTTGGACCCAACCCACCACCAGTTTGGGCACCAGTGCCAGGACCAGGTGCCCCCAGGGCCGCTGGGGCAGAGGGGCAAGGCAAAACATCAGAATGGGCAGAGCTGATCTGCCAAAACCTTTTATTTTAGGCTGACAGCTCTCCGCATTGCTGCTGTGATAACTTCACCCTGGTCACCTTCAAGCCAAGGTGAACCAAGGGTTGGAGTCAACAGCTCTTACAGATCTTTTGGACTCCTCCTGCAGGGAAACTGGTATTTAAGTGAGCTTACTCCCTATTTATGTCTAATTTACATTACTTGTGCAGTGTCAAGTGGCTGTGGGAAAATGCCAGGTGCAGTAAAATTACTCTTTTTGAAGTAAAGGGGGTAAATTTGGTCCACCCTAATGCAACTCTCCTCCCGAAGGGAGAGTAAATAGGGATCTCTGTGTGCTGACAGCAGTCCACACACCTGTCAAGTGCATGTTGGTCCTGTGTTTCTCTCCTGCATCATTTCCTTCTAACTTTGCAACCCTGGCACCATCCACCTGTGTCCAATGGACTGCAACAGTTCTGCCTTTTGTTTGTCTGGGTGGAAGAATCAGCCCCATTGGTGCGTCAGTGTTCCCGTCCTTGCTGTGATTAAACAGGGATAATAACAACCAAATTAATTTGTTAAACAGATTTCACACACACCAATGCATCAGGGACAGAGTGTTTATATATCCCTGTGACTTCTAGGTGCTTTCAGTCTCCAGCTGCTGTCCCTGCCTCAGCCCGGGCAGAGCAGCAAAGTCCAAGCTCGCGTTCCTGTTTGTTTACAAAGTGATCTTGCAGCCAAACCACCACCCCCCATTCCATTTTTACAGGCTTTTTCCTTATTAAGGTGTAAGTAGCTTATTCTCGCCTGTTCTATGCAAAGTCCAGATGGCAGCTAGAAAGGGCAGCCCCATCAGACACCCACCAGCTGTCGCCTGTAACCTCCATGCCAGCCATCCCCAAAACAGCCTTTTATTGCTTGCAACTCTTTAGTTTACACTAACACTGTGTTGGATTTTTTTTTCCAGGAAGAACAATGAAGTCTTGATCTGAGTTTCAGGATTGCCACTGGTTTAAAGATGTTGGGCAGCCAGTGACTGTGGCTATAAGTAATTAGGGGATTATAACTATTGCTTTTTCCTTTCTCTGTTTGCGTGGGATAGCACAGCACTTTTTTGCTACCTTGTTTCCCGAGCTCTCACTAGTGAGTTATTCCTGTTAATCATTCAAGAAAGTGGGAAAGAAAACTTCTTTACAAAAAAGAAGCTGTGACTGCAAGAGCACAAGGACTACTGAGGGGATTCATGGACTGATGCAGATTTGTTTTCACATTTTTACATGTACTTGCTTGTATTGTTCTAAATTTTCTCCCTCTATCTCAAGTTTTCTGTAATCACTCCAAAGAGAATGGTCACGGGTTCTGCTATCAGGCTAATAAAGTGCAGCGGAGTCAACAGACCTGTCTCTGTTGACTTTAAGCTTTGGGAAGTGCAACAGAGAGTAAAAACAAGTCCCTTATGACAATAACAAAGTTGCTGGGGTTAATGGGTGCTTTTGATGCCAGAGATCTTTTAGGATTCATGTAATTCAGAGGAACAAAACACTTCTTAAACTCCCAGCCGTGCGCTCTTTGATTCGCTGTGATCCCCATAAATTTAAGGCAAGGCCAGATGAGCTTTTTAAACCAGAATGAATGTGGCCCATCTGAATCCTCACTGCAGCCTCGGCTGCGTGCAGGCAGGAGGGGGCTGCAGATGTATGAGGGGGTTGAGAGCTGCCTTGGGTTTCTAAAGTGTTATATCTTGGGCTCTCCTACGTCAGCGCTCGCATCCCTCCTCTCTGGGGGCAAAAGAAGGTGTTTCTTGTCCCTGCTTTTCCCTGGGCACTCACACGGGAGGCTGCCAGGCAGGGAGCTGGTTGTAGGCACCTGCCCCTCCTCAAAGCTGTGGTATTTAGCTCAAGGCAGTGGGTTTTTTGGCGACAGCAAGATAAGAATCACAGCGAGGGGTGAGACAGCACCAAGCCCCACACAGGAGCTCCAGCCCAAGGCATCTGCTCCTCTCCTGCAGGGAGCCTCCAGTCTCCACTGGAGCCAGGGCCAGGTCTGAGGGAGCCAGCCACCAGCCCTCATCACTCTTGCAGAGCAGCTTTATCAGGAGGGCTGTGTGATAAGGGAAATTATTAGCTAGCTGCCATGTTAAGTGGTCGGGAGTGAGTGGATGCACAAGACCTGAGTGGTCCTGGCAAAGAGAGATCAGTGTTATCCCAAAGAGGAACAAACTGGAAGCCCTGGGGGATATTAATAGAAACTGTGTGAAATCTGCAGCCCTAGAAACCCTGCTGCTGTCTCAGAGTAATTAGCTAAATGTGAAGTGCTGTTTGCCTGAGAGCTGGAAATAGCAGCTCTGAGAGAAAGCGGAGACATCGGTGCATCCATTGAAGCACGCGCTGCTAACTGGTGTTCAGCAATTAAAACACTTCTTCTGGAAATGCCCGTGAGTTTTAACCACCCCACTGCTGAGAGATGCCCTCGATATCACTGCCAAAAGTCTGCCTCTGGTCTGTTGGGACCTGCCTTCTCCATCCAGGTGCTTCATTCACTCAGGTGGTGGCAATAAAGCAACCAAACTGGTTTTAAAGCCCTGTTTAATTCTGAAGCCTGTCACGTTGACTTTGTTTGGACGATAATCAGATAAAAATAGCATCCAGGTTTTTCTTCCTGACACCTCCAAAAGCTGCACAGAGGTCTTTTTAAATCAATCTAATATGACTGGGAGTGATCTGTGGAGTGTGGGAGATGGGGAGATGGTGACCCTAATCGATAGATTCCCCTCTCCCTGTGGGAATAAGATTATCATTTGCCCCATGGTGGCACTGACAGTGTTGTAATATTGGTATCACAGAGAAAACAGTTTTGGTTCTGAGGCCATTTTCTTTATCTGATTCCTATCTCCACCCCCCAAAGAAGGGTAGGGTGACCCTCACGCCTGGCATAAGGCTCACAGAGAGGGTTTGTTAAATTTAGATGGGCTTCCATTCAACCGGAGAATATGAAAAGAGCTATTGCAGGGGTCAAGCTGCCATCTCAGGTCAGAGAGAGAGCACCAAGACAATCCCTGGGGCTGGGTCTCCTGCCAGCCATATTTATGGCTGTGTGATAGGTTTGGAGGTAGACCCTGCTTTATGTCCCATTGCCTGGGGATTCCTGAACTAGCTGGGAAGTCTGGGCAGAGCAGTGTGATAAAGAAAGCGGGAGCAGTGATAAAAGTTTGGCCTCAGTGAGGTGGCACAGGGGATGGATGTGTGGGAAGCAGCAGTCTCTGACACACTCATGTTCTGGGCAAGTGTCACACATCGACCCCACTCAAGATGTCCTCAGCAGGAGGACCACGAAAATGGCTTCTGGTCCCACCCAGGAGACAGCCTGAGTGCCTCATTACCTGGGAACTGAGCACCTGAAGGCCACAGGCAGCTGAACTGGTGGGTGGAGGAGTCGGCCCCCACAGCCACTCCTGCCAGCAGAATGATCTGTCACAGCATTTTTCACCAGGCAGATGTAAGCAAGCTATATCAATGCAGCCAGATTATCTCTTTTTTTCCTTTTTTTTTTTTCTTCTCCAGACATACTTGGGGGAGTATAGACCACAGCCCCAGGCTGCTGCTGGTCTGCTGACAACAACATTTTCCTGCCATCAAACCAGCCCAAACCTTTTGCTGAAACAGGACCTGATTTTGTTATTTTCTTCTCAATTCTCAGAAAAAAAAAAAAAAAAGGAAATAATACCTGGTTTTAAGGCCTGATTTCCAAGAATTTAGCATGTTGTGTTGTGGCTTTCCTGCCTCACTTCTGGTTAATTTTCCTCCCACTCTGCCTCAGTCTTGAAGACACTGAGCTGAGTTAAAGCCTGGGTGTCCCTTTGGGTCCTGGTGTTCCCAAAGTGCCACAGCCAGCCTGTGCTTTCTGCAGCCCCAGGCACAAAGTACCTGCTGACAGCTCAACTGCTGGAGATCCACCTCAACCTGAGCCCTTTTTCAATGCTTTACCACTCCTCTGGGACCACGGTGAGAAGTGAGTCTGTTCAGGAGGCCACTGGAGAGCTGTGAACTTCACTTTAGGAGCTGATGAGGTCCAGAGGAGTTGGAGATGGAAAAATCTTAGAAAACCTTCAGAGAAGTCATCTGCCCAGATGAAATGCATATTAACATCATGTGTCAGCCCAGAACTCACTTTTTCAGAGCAAATAACTTATCTTCATAGCACAGCTATCAATCTCCACCCCCTCCCTGATTCCTGGGCTAGAGGTTCAACCGGAGAAATCTCCTGCACCTGCAGAGGTCAACCCTGAAGCAACAGAGAATTTGTGATTAAATTGTGATCTAATTATCAGAGCAGACATACCAGAGGCACCAGCTAGCTGAAAAGGCAGGAATTGTTTCATTGAAGTGATTTTTTTTCATGTTTGTGGAGCTCCAGGAGAGGGTTGGTTGAGTTTATTCCAAGGTAGATAAACAGTTAGTTGAAAACCTCCTTCTCTCTGGTCATGGACTCATAATTAAGACTCTTCTGCTCCTGGCAGGGTCAGAAATAGGGCACAAATGCAGCAGCTGAGAGCTGGGCTGGAGGCAAAGTGTGTGAAGATGAATCATAGGATTATTAAGGTTGGAGAAGACCTGTAGGATCTTTGAGTCCAACTGTTGACCCAGCACCACCGTGTTCACCACTAAACCATGTCCACAAGTGCCACATCCATGTCTTTTGAACACCTCCAGGGATGATGACTCCACCACTGCCCTGGACAGCCTTTTCCAGTGCCTGACAACCCTTTCAGTAAAGAAAATTTCCCTAATATCCAATCTAAACCACACCTAGCACAACTTGAGGCCATTTCCTCTGGTCTTGTCACTTGTTACCTGGGAGGAGGGACAGACTCCCATCTCTCTACAACCTCCTTTTAGTTGTAGAGAGCAATAATGTCTCTCCTGAGCCTCCTTTTCTCCAGGCTAAACAATCTCAGCTCCTTCAACTACCTCTCATAAGATGTAGCTGGGAACTCTTAACTCCAAACAAGCCAAGAACTTTCTCAATCCCAGTTCAGTAGTTGCTGTCCCTCTTCACATCCTGCTCAAGCCCCAGACAACTCCCAGGTAGTGGGTGCTGACCCATCCTCCCTGTCTTTCCTTGCTCCTTGTCTGAATTATTGGTGCATTTTTCCTGCAGAATTTTAGGCAGGTATCAAGCAGCAAACTCTGCTTTGGATATGGAGCTCTTTGCTCTCTTCTTGCCTACAGATTTTTGAGCCAAAAACCACAAGAGAAAAAAATAATCTAAAAATGCATCCACCTGGTATAAGGCTCACAAAAGAGCCTCATTAAACTTTGATGATTACACATTCAAATGGAGCTCAGTTGGACAAAGAGGGAGCTGCTGCTGAGGACAAGCCAGTTTTTCAAGACTCAGCTCAAAGGGGCTGTTGGCTAAATGTGGGAAAGCTTGGCAAGGGATTTAGCTCCACCAAGGAGCCTGATCAGAGAGCCAACCTGACAAAAGGTTCTGGCACTTAGAGAAATCAAGGTCTCTCCAGCCACTTAAAAGGAAACTTGTGTAGAAGGAAGAACAAAGAGGCAGGATTTTTTTGTGTAACACAGGCATCCTTTGAATTGAAGAACCTGCACAGTGAAAAGAAAGCTTCCTTAGAGGAGGTGGGAGCACTGAGGGGTTTAGAAGAGAAACCCAGTGTAGGAGTAGAAAGATACAGGACATTTTTTGGGGGTGTATTAATAAAGTCAGCAGAGTGTAAGGAAAAACCCAACTCAGGCAGGGAAGTGCTGCTGATCTTGTGTTGTTTTGTCTCTCCAGCTGTTTATTCTTGTGCCACAGTGAAGACTGACTGTGGTTTGAGCACTTGGACAATCCTGCAGCAGGATGACCTCAGGAGAGAGGAGCAACAAACTCACAGTGTCCACAAGGGCTGACCAGCACTTCTGCACCACAGAGCTACATTTCTGGGGCACAGCAGCAGGACCCCGTCCAGGCAGGATCTGGGGGGCTCCAGAAAACCAGGAGAAAGACAGCCTACTTAAATTAAGAGGTCAGGCCAGGACACACCTGAGTCACCTGTGGATGGGTGGTTCAGTGGAGACTCTCACTGGAGCTGTGCCAGGTGGTGATTTACAGGGAGATAGAGAAGAAAAGCTTCCCCACCATAAGCAAAAGCTCTAGCACAGACACATTTATTAAAAAAAAAAGTCCTTTTCCTGTCCAATTTATTCCATTTTGATAACTGGGAGCAGCAAACCTCTGGTCCCCCTGCAAGTGTTTGCTGGCACCCCATCCCTGTGAACAGTGAATGTTCCTCTGAGGGTGGTTTATCAATGCTGATCAGCAGCAGTGGCTGAATCTTTTCTTTTAAAAGCAATTTTTTTTCAAGATTGGGCTTTTATTACAGGGATTTTAAGTTAATCCTTTTTCTGCAAATAAACTCATTATAATTTGGAATCACTTGTTGCTGGAGAAAAGACTGAATCAAATGAAAATATGTCCATGGAGATGTATACATATATGGATGTGCATATACACACAGAAAAGTGTTTACATTTTCTATAATAGTTTGTGTATATGTACACAGTTGTATTTCCCCATAACAAATGGGCATGTAGCTTTTCTCTGAAAAGGGGGAATTTTTCTGTGGAAAATTTAGACAAGACTGAAACTCTTCTCAGTGACCACCGTTTCCTTCAGGCCACCTGTTGGTTCCTCTCTGGTGTCACGGAGCTTTCCTGCCCAGGAGGGTGGTGGCACACATGACCCTACCCCCTCCCCACCCTGGAGATGTCCCGTGCCTTGGGGAACCCCAGGATCACAAAATCCCCCACACCACAAAATCCCCATGTGCTGCTGCGTGTCTGCAGGGCTGGGGCTCCCAGTCTGGGGCAGCCCCACTGGGAAGGTCCAAGACAGTGGGTTACAGCAGCCGTGGGTTCTGAGGTTCTGCCTGTGGCTCCAGGAGGGTCAGGAGCTGTGCTCATTGAGCAGCCAAGCAGCTGCGGGTATTTTTGGGTTTAACAGGAATTTGGATTGGGAAACACCAGAGTAAAAACTGTGCCTTTGAAGATTTAACCCTGTCCAAATATGATTGCTGAGGGGTGAGTGTTCAAATCCCTACCTGTCCTCTTGAGAGGGAAGAGAAGAGAAGAGAAGGGAAGAGAAGAGAAGAGAAGAGAAGAGAAGAGAAGAGAAGAGAAGAGAAGAGAAGAGAAGAGAAGAGAAGAGAAGAGAAGAGAGAAGAGAAATTTCATTTGGAAGGGACCTTGAATGATCATCTGGTCCAACTGCCTGACCAATTTGGGAGTGATCAAATTTAAAGCATTGTCCAAATGCCTCTCAAACACCGATAGGCCTGGGGCATGGACCACCTCTTCAGGAAGCCTGTTCCAGTGTTTGGCCACCCTTCCAGTAAATAAATGCTTCCTAATGTCCCATCCAAACCTCCGGGGCGTAACTTTGAACCATTCCCATGTGTTGTGCCACTGGATCCCAGGGAGAAGAGCTCACATGTCATTGCTGTTTTATGGCGAGGAGGGAGGCAGCAAGCTGTGAACAAAAGAGCTGTGGAGGGGGGAAGGGAATATTTAGTTCCCTTTCTTGCATCCTGCTGGCTTGCAGAGCTGCCCTCCGAGGAGCCCTGGCTCTCATTAGCGATCCCTGCTCGCCGTACGTGATCAGATCCCGGCCATGTGAACGCCACAGCTCCGTCCCAGCCCCGCGCTGGCTCCCAGCCACCTGCAGATGTTTGCTGTGAGGAGCAGCTGGGAAGCCTGGAAAGGCTTTATCCCATCTCACCAGGGCAAGGAGCAACCTGGAGGGCAGAGTCCCTGCGCCCCACTCACAGCACCTAACACTGAGCAAGGCTAATGGGTGTCATGAAGGGACCTTGTTAATTTAAACCCAAATCCTTGGGGATTAATGCTGAACAATGCTGAGTTCAGACCTACAATCAAGAGTTCGGCATTCAGAGTTTTAGTTCAGGTTGTCAGAGTGTGAGTCCTGCCCAGGGAACATTGCCACAGGGCTCTGTTCCCAGCCCTGTACAGCTTGGGTTTGGATTTATTCCTCTTTCCCTGCTCTTATTCCTGTAACGCCCAGCAGACCCCTCCCTGGGGCTGCTCCAAAATCTGTGGCTGTGGGAAAGAAAACGGGAAAAGGTGGGTTTGGGGAGTAGGAGATAAATGGATATCAGGAGGTCAGCTGGAGGAAGGAGAGGTCAGGACTGAGAGAGCACAGATCAGATAATGGCTTAGGCAGGGTAAAAAAAAAAAAAGACAGGAAATTCACATTTGTTACGGGAGAAAAGGAGGAAACAAGTAAAGGGGATGAAATGGGTGAGGATTACAGTTAAGTTAACAGCCAGGGAAGATGCAAGGTGGAAGAAAGCAATTTTTTCTCTTCGAAAATATGCAGATGGGTTTGACTGCAATGTTTCGTCGACTGAAAGCAATTTCAGGAAATTGTTCCCGAGTGAAAAAAAATAAAATACTTTTTTTTTTAGCAGAAATATTTTACTTCTCTTTGAAGCTTCTCTCACATTAACAAACTATCTGAGCAATTTATAAAAATACGTAAGAGATCACTGTGGTCAGACAAAGTGCTTGCTTGGCCCAAAACATAGTTATTTCTTTAAAATGCCATTTCTGGTTACCTCATGGCAAATACGTTGATTTTTTCCGGCCTGGCCACCCCTCACCCCTATCAGTTATTTGTGCAGTTCTGCTTTTCAGCAAATTTACACAGCTGACAGCCAAGGATATGAGCCCCACAGATGCACACGAGAAGGAAGTCCTGTGAAGCAAGGAAGGTGATCATTAGAGTCTGACCAAACCTATTGCCTGCAAACACGAGCAGAGCACAGCTCGTCCCCGTTACGTGGGCATGGAGAGGGAGGCTGCTCCACTCTCTCTCTCTCTGGTATCATTTTAATCCGAGGCACAGTCAGCTGGGTTGGAAAGAAAACAGCTTTCCCAGCTCTTTTCCAAGTCTCGGGTGTGTGAATAAACACTCCAGCTCGCAGAGGAAGCTGGTGACAGATGGAGCAAGAGCTCTCAGCTCTTCTGCTGTGCTGGCCTGGGCTCCAACCACGAAACCACTGTGACTTTTCCCATCAGCTAACCTGACTCACCGTGCACCCTGCTCAGCCCCAGCCCACCGGTGCTGAGCCAGCAGCTGGGGCTCACCCAGGCTTTGCAGCCCCTGCTCTTTGCTCCATCACTGCAGCTCAGTGCACACATCCCTGAGGTGACTCCATCACAGCTCGTGGGGTCTGAAGCAGGTCAAGGAACTGTGGGAAAAGGAGGAAAAGTGGCTGGTGCTGAGCTGCTGTGGGTGCTCATGGGTTGGATTACCCTGCTGTAGGCATTTTGCACAGTCAGTGCTCTGAAAACAAAATAAATTTATTGCAACAACTTGAATTTGAAGGGTGATGCTCACACAGCTCTCATCAGCACATGTCCACAGTAATTTCTGCATGGGCTGATAGAGGACAAGTGTCCTCTTAAATGTTAAGAGGAATTTTTTTCCTGTGAGTGTGGTGAGGCACTGGAACAGATTGCCCTGAGAAGCTGTGGCTGTCACATCCCCAAAAATGTTCAAGGTGAGGCTGGACAGGGCTCTGAGCATCCTGGAATAGTGGAAGGTCTTCCTGTCCATGGCAGGAGAGTGGAATGAGATGATCTTTAAGGTCCCTTCCCGCCCAAGCCATTTTATGATTCTATGATTCTAACGTGGTCTTACCCATGGATTATTTGCACCAGTTGTTCTTGGGTTCTTGTTTTCTGGCTGTCTGTAAAGCAGCCCATGATCACTCAAGCAGCTCTTTATTTTTGAGCAAAGCATCACCTTTTGCTTTTACATAAAGCGCCTGACTCCCAGCTGAACCAGGAAAAATAAACATCGCACAGCAAAGTCATCACTGGGCAAAACTAAGAACTGCCATGCAGGGATTTGCCAGGCTGACTGCGATTTGCATCTCCCATTGCAAGCATACAAATTTCTCAGGCTGGTCAAACCTCTTGATTTGGTGTAACTTGGTGGGAAGAGGGTTTTAGTGGTATTTTACCTGCTGCTGCTCTGAAAAGTAGTGGGGAGCAGTCACAGCAGCACAGGCTGAGTGATTCTGAGCAGCGTGTTTAGATAAGGATTTACTTAGGAGTGGATTTCTTTGCAACCACGCTTCTCTTCCCTTATTTATTAAGTGTCTGCATTATCCTTAGTTTACAGAACCAGTTCACATCTGATTCCTGAAGTTTTTACAGAAGATCATGTGATTTCACTTAACTCCCTTGCTCTTGGGGCCACTCAGGAGTTTACAGGCTGCACCCCGTACAGGAGCAGTTTCGTTTCTGCAGAAATGACGCCCAGATTTTTCCAGCTCCTTGGACAATCCTGTCCTTTGCCAATGTTTTTTTCTTAAAACCAAACCTCTTCAAAGTCTGCAGCTTTACAGGACTTTATTAACTGGAATTTATTTTCAGTGTGTCTGAAGCCTTTTTGATTAAGGGTAACCATTAGAAAAGCAAATGAGACCACGGTAGATGATTTTCTTTCCCACCTCAGGAATCTGGGGGCTTGCCTCCTGATTTTGAACTAATTGGACCTGCATGTGCTGGCAGCTGTGCTTGAGGTGTGATTTTTGCAGGGTACAGAGGCTGACTGTGGCCAGGTGGTTGGAGCAGAGGGGTCACGAGGAGCATGGTCCCAGAAACAGGTCCTGCCATGGGGTGCCCAGATCCCCTCACCACCCTGGCTCTGACGCCTTTGGGTGCTGAAAAAGGAGATTATAGGAAATTATTTGCCCTGGGATTATCTGTCCAGCTATGGTTTTGTTTGTGCATACAGGTGTGTGTCTGCATCACACACACACACACACAGAGCCATTATCCGCATGGGGCCTTGGCTGCACAAACAAATTCAGGGAAGCTCCAAGGGGATGTGAATCCCAAGCACCTGAGGCCTTAGGGCTGCTCCTGCTGCATGCCAGGCAGCGTGTGCCTCAGCCTTGTTTTACTACATTGAAAAGTGTGGATGAAAACACCCTTAGTCCCCTAGCCAGCATAATTTTCCTGCAAATAACCCCTGGCACATGGGCGTTTGCAACTCTCATTTGCACCTTAGAGGAAAAGCAGCTGCAAGGGGGTACAGTGGCATGGTAAAGGTATTTTTCCTTGCTTTTTGCTATGTTCCCTGGATTACATTCATGCTAGTCATGCTGTGAGCAGGGTGGGCAGCATTACAGACCTTTAGTCCCCCTGATAAATGTCTAACTGTGGTTAATCAGGAAAGGAAACCTCTGTGCCAGCATAGTTTATTTTTTTTCTAGGAACTGCTCCAGAGTATCCGTGCCAAAGCTCTCCTCTGATGGCAAAGTCTGCATCTTCCCTGGAGGACAGGTGTTTTGCTGTTTCTCCCACCTGAACCCTTTCAAGTACACACAAGCCCCTGAGGTGAGTTTGTTATCCCGACACAAAACACCAGAGTCCCTCTGGGCTGCTCAGTAAACATCTCCTCCTGCAAACGTGGCCTCCAGGCACCAGTTTGTGATCCCAGCTGGTTTTAGCTGCTCTGATTGTGGATTCCCAGGGAATGGTAATGGGTGCTGAAATGGGTCAGGTGTGCCAGGATGGGAACTGGGGATTAAAGAGCAGACATTCTGCCTCCCCAGCTAACTCCTTGGGGCTCGGGGGAGATCCACTTCTGGCAGGCAGGTAGGGCAAGCATCTCCTGCACTGTGGGGGTGGCAGCTCCTCTGCTGTACCCAGAACAACACCTGATGTCTGAAGAAGCTGCAGGCTGGTGGTGTTTCATTCCAGGCTAAGGTTCATCCCTTTTCCATCACTTATGGTTTGCACCTGCCTGAGATGTTTGGAGGGAAGGGCAGGGAGATGCCCTTGGAGGGATGTCCAAACCACGCTGCAGCCCCTGGCTTAGCCCAGCTCCATCTCTCAGATGGACACAGGAGTGGTGCTGCTGGTGCAGTGGCTGCTCCCCAGGATGTGCCTGCAGCAGCCAAATGTGGGAAACACCAGCAGTTTTGGGGGTTGAGCAGCTCCAGCTCCTTTTCTCAGATCTGAGGAAAAGATAACACAGCAGCTTTCCCCTGCTGCCGACAGGAACCCGGGAGCTCAGTTCGTAGAGCACTCTAGCCCTTTCCTGCTCTCCAAAGCCAGGCAACTTCATAGATGCTCAGCACCACTAGACCCAAATTATAGGGCTTTACCATTGCCCCATGTTCCCCACCCCACAAATCTGCAAAAGCAAACTTTCCCTTTTTCTTATAAAAAAACAAGAGAGAGGGAGAGGCGCTTTCCAGCCTTTCTGGTTGCAAACCAAGGTAAACTCTCGCCTTTGAGTCCACAGCCAGGCAGACTGCAACAATAACACCCTCAGAAAAGGGTGTGCTCCCATTCATCTCAATGGGTGTTAACTTGGAAGGGTAATTATGACCCCCCCGATGCCAAGAGCTCTAACCATTTCACTGCTGAGCATCCCAGCCCATAAATAAAGGTTCTGGCCGGCTGTGCAGAAACCTGGGTGGGAGGGAAGCCGTGTAGCAAGGAGGCGTTGACTTTTGGATGTGTCAGGAGTGTGAAATGCTTTGGTTCCCGGCTCCCAGCTTTTCCCCGAGCCTGTGTCCATCAAGGCCACACAGCCTCGGGAAAGGAGCCACGAGCCCTGGTGAATTTACTGTGATTTTAGCAAAAACCTCCTCGCAGCGAATTCGGCTCAGCTGCACAAAGGGATCATCTGGCAAATGCCTTGTGCTGGGTTTCCCTGGGAAACTCAGCTGGCGTTAAGATAAACAAGGTCCCAGGGAGCAGAGGGGGGAACAGGGTGGAGGTGGCTGTGGGGAACTCATCCCTTCCTTTGAGTGAGCATTTGTGTGTGGAGCCACTGGAGAGGTCAGGTCCCCACCGTCCCCGGAGCTGCACAAAAGGCACGTGTTTTAATAATCTAATTAGCCCAGACAGCCAAATAGGAGGAAGAAAGGAAATGTATAAAGAAAGGGAGTGGTTCAGGCAGAGTCACACAGGCTTTGCTGCCTCCATCCCCCTGCTCTGAGGGAAAGGAACCCACCCTGCAATATGCAAAAATGGAAACTGGCACAGAGCCTTCTTCTGAGCAGAGGTGTGCAGCAAGGGGCATGATCTGCTCCAATTCATTAACTCTGGAACCTACAGCTCCAGCCAAGCGTCTCTTTCTTATTTCTGCAATACAAGGATGATTAAAGAAAATAATCTGGCATATCACTGGCATCTCATGTCCCATCGTGTGAGAGTGGCTCATCCCTCCTTCTGATACCCTACAGATGGACCAGCAAAGAACTGGGGAACTGGCATTGTCACAGTGTCCTTCAAAGGGAAAAAACGGGACAAGGCCTTGCTGTTAGCACCAGAAATCATCCACGTTCCTTCAGCTGCTTTTGTCTGTTACTCCTGAAGTTTCTTCTGGTATATATATCTCAGTGGGGCACAGTTGAGTCTAATGTAAATAACTCTGCGCTCCTCTGCTGAAAGTAAAAGGAAGGAAATTAATGACAACAATAAAAGAAAGCCCAAGCCTCCCACTTACAGTCAGTGCTGGCTCTGCCCAGTTAACCCTTGTTTGGTTTTGATTTCCTGATAGCCAGGGAAGGTGGTTTCCTCTTAATTTGTGCTGTGTTATTTTAGTTTTCCCCTCTGAATTTACCTCTCTGCTCACAGCAACAGGGATGTAAAACCCAGCCTGGTTTTAACTCCACACTTACCATTAATAATTTAGCTTTTGCCGTGGGGGTGACAGACACCCCAATAAGGCTGTGGTTGGGGGTCTAGAGGTCTAAAAAATATTGTTAGTGGTGTTTTGAGATTCAGGACGAATGGACAAATGTGAGGATTTTAATAATGTATAAATCCCCCACATAGTAAATATGAGGGTGAGCAGCATGTATTAAACAGCCCTGATTAATTTTTTCCTAAGATAATGAAAATAAGGCAGTTTGGGTGGGTGGCTGTTTCTTTCCATGACCTATTAATATAGTTTAAATGACAAACCTCTGTGTCTACAGCCATCTAAAGTGATGGAGAGCTTCATGTCCCCTCCAAAGTTATTGATCCCCTTCCCACCGATGCCCACTGAGTAAATCCCAGGACCGCAGCACATGTGGACTTGATGCACCTGCTCCATGCTATTTAAACTGAAAAATGCATAAATAGCATTCCTCTCACTTTATAGAAGAGGAAATGGAAGCCCCAAATTAAGCTGTTTTCTCTAAGTCACACAGTAAATGCTCTGGAGACGTTTCAGTATGTAAATTCTGCACAAAAAAAAAAAAAGACATTTGGTTTTTGAACTGTTTGTCTCATCAGTGCAAGTGTTGAACATTTTCTGAAAAACTGAGCTTCATCCTGCTGGTGAAAATCAATCTTTCATAAAATTCAGTCATTTTTATTTCAAAATGAGCATCCCTACACAGATTGGTGCTTTAAGAGGTAGGTTTGTTTGGAGTAAAGTTGGACATAGCTCATCCTTCAGAAAGGGGAGATAAATTCTTCATGGGTTGTCCAAATAAATTCCCCCATTGATAATTAAGGTTCTAAAGTAAATGTTAATGTCCCTTAGGCTGTTTGTAAAATCTGGGGGGGGACTGGGGAGTGGAATGTAAAAAGAGCCTGCAGAGTCAAACACCTGCTAAACACTGGGACATGGGATGGGCTTGGACCTTATTTGATAATAAATTTCTCTTTTTTTTTTTTCCTAGGCCACACTGGCTGCTGTGGAAGTTTTGCCCAAAGAGCTATCCCCATCCCAGGTCCTTTAGGATTGATTTCACTGTTGTCTAACTCTGATCTGGAGTAACAAGGGAGGAAGAAATCTGCTCTTTGTCTTGCTTTACATCGTGATGCTGTGGCTCTCGTCAACCCAAAGGTGCTTTTTGCTTGACCTTTTGCTCTGCATACTTAGCATTTGGGCTTGGGTTGAAAAAAGGCAAAAAACTGCTTAAATGTGCTGCTGCCTCATGCAACCACAGCTCTTGCCAGTCTGTTGCCTTTGTGTGACTTCCTTGTTTCTTTTAACCTGTGGGACCCAGATGTCAAAGGATTCAGGCCCAACACAGAGAGCAGGAGTGTGTCCTACCACGTCCATACTCCAATTTCTCCATGGAAACCATGTGCACCTTTTGCCTGGGGGAAGCAAAACCTCTGTTGAGTTGTTGATGCAGCTCAAGCCTCATCCAGTGCCCAACAGGTGGAAGGGAAGGAGCCTGGTGATCATCAGGCTGCTGGGAAATACTATTTAATTGGCTTTTCTGCCTTTAATGTGACCCAGAGCAGCAGCTCCAATGCCCTCCTGTAGCAGCTATGAAGAGGGGAAATCCCAGAAATGGAGCAGATACTACTGCAAGCAGCAGAAAACACCTCACATTTGAGAGCTGTTTGCTGAATTGGAAGGGTAGGAAGTGGGGTAGCTGCCCAGATCACTTTGAAAGACAAGGAACACAAGGTGTCAAACAATTTTTCATGACAGATTCAAAACCAGCCCCTTCTGATGCTTTTCTTCCCTTGTTGAGTCACAGGAGAGAAGCCACATGCTGCCCCTCTCTGCCTGCACACCCCCTTGGTGATAAAGAGGTGGGCTGGTGCCAAGCAGCTGCAGCTTTATTTGAGCTTTTATCTTTTGTTTTGTTATTTAACAAGCCCAAGAAGCTGGGGCGGGAGGGGGGAAAGTGTGTAAAGAATTGCAGAGTCTTCTAAAACAAGCCAGAAGATATAGAAGAGGTTTGTGGTTTGTTTCCCAGACTTGGCCAAGGTTTGACCATTTTATAGCAATGTGGGCTGTTGGAAAGGGGAGTGCAAATAGCCCATCACAGTTCTTGTCTCAATAAAGGGATTTACAAACACATCCTGGATGTGAAGGAGAGGAGGGAATAGATAGTGGGGTCTGCAGACCTCCTGAGGGGTTCCCCAGATGAGAAGGTGCTTCAGAACACTTGCATGTGAAGGAAAAAAAGGCAAAGGTGCTGCAAAAATAAAGCAGTGAGGTCTTTGAGGTGAACTGAAATGCACAACTGAAACCCCTGTGTTGTCTGTCTTTGACAGCTCTTCCTCTTTTCACCAGAGAAGCAGCTGGGGCTGCTGCTCAGAGCAGACAGGATGGGAAAACATCTGCTGTGGTCCTGGTTGTCCCTCCTCGTCCTGACTGCTCCCCCTCTGCTCCCCAGCTTTAGCATAATGCTCATTTTTTACAGCTGACAAATAGGATGGACTGGTAGACTGAGGGGGTTTTGTGTAGGGAGGTATCTGGGGAGTTAAATTTTGATGGGAATTTAAAACTCCATGCCACTTTGCTATCTGAGGTCCAGTCTGCAGCCTCTCTTTGCCCCACAGAGGCTGCAGACATCGGGGCATCAGTGTAGCCAAAATCTTTGTACATGGGTGTGAGCTGTTCTGAGGCTGGGCCAAAATTCACTCCACCAGGGGATTAATCACAGGAATGCTGGACATCTTCAGCTGGATGCTCACCTTGGGCTTCTCTCCAAGTCAGGATGAAGGAAGATTCATCTGACCTCACTGACATTTCACCCAGGGTGAAACCTCGGGTTTAGGGTGAGTGATATAGGTTGGAGAACGACTGCAGAGAAGAATTCATCCTTCATATGGAGTGAATGTGCTCTGAGTGATCTTGGATACCTGTTACAGTCACTTTTCTCATGTAGTCAAGCCCTAAATGACATGTCCAGGGTGTTGGTGGAGCTGGGAGACAGACCAACTCTCCAAAATTGCTGATTTAATGCCCAGAAAACACAGTTTCCTTTTAACCACACAGACAGACTTGGCTGGATATTAGAATTTTTGCCCTTCATGAAACACACAAATTTGCTTCCAATTTGTCATTGCAAATCTGAACAAAACTCATAAAATTTAAAAATGTTTGATGGAGAAATAATGTAAAAGCCATTTGGTCTGATATAACTGAAACAGTTCACTTTGATAATGTCAAAACTAAACATAACAAAGGGAGGTGCAGCATAAATCCTAGCACAATAAAATATAACACACATTGAAAATATTTCAATTAATATTGCAATGCAATGTAAAATTATTCAAAACAAGTTGAAAAAAAAAATCTCTATGTCACCAAAACATTTTAACATTGCTGAAGTGAAACTGAGAGAATGGAATCTGCTGAAATGTTTCACTGAAAGCTTTTCATGAACATTTTTGTCCTCATGTGTATGCATTTTAAGAGAGTGATTTTGTCCAAAACAATGTTAAGCATCTCTTTGATGTGAGGTCTTTATTTTTCTACAAAAATTACATCACTTCCAATAATTGGCAAGACCTAGAAGCAATCAGATATTTACACCTACTCAGAGCTGGTAGAAACAACCCCTCAGACCCTTTTTAATGCACATCACAACTCTTCTGTTATTACAGGCAGGTGCTTTTTGGTTGCTGGATAAATTTCAGAGTGAGCTGTTTTGGTAACACTGCTGACAACATCTACATTGGGCAACATCATCCTCAGACCAGGAAAATCCATATATTCACTGTGATCTTACACATTTTTTCCCCCTCATCAGAGCTGAGCCATCTGACAGATCCCTCTTTCCTCATACCATTTAACAAACGAGGTAACAAATTATTTACCTCTGGCTCGGCTGGAGTCATCCTTTTGTTATTTACCACTGATGACTAAATAGTCGTGCTCCAAACAACTGGTTGCAAGGCCACACGTGCTGGATGGCTTCCCACCTGGACAAGAGTTGTCTCTTGCCCCCCACAATGCCGACTAGGAGGGTAATCTATGCTGCTTTCAGGATATTTTAAACCTGAAAGAAAATAAAGTCAGAACAGAAAAACAGAGAGACAAGTGTGTTCATGATTGTGTTCAAGCATCAAAGGTCCCAGCAACAGTGAGGAAAATAGAGGTGCCTCTGTGTCTTTTGTGCTCTGCTGGGACCTTGTTCACCATTCATCCTCTCACCTGCCTCAGTTCCCACATGCCCAGAGCTTACAAAATGCTGTATTTTTTGTTTTCTCAGAAGTGCTCTTGTTTCTGCGTCTGGTGAAACAACTGCTCTGTGCACCACTGGTGAGATTTGCAGGGAAAGGATGTTTCAACGCTCTCCTGGACCAGGTTTTCAGAATGCAAAGGCTTCATCACTTCTATCACCTGCAACGGGGTTAGCTGATTTGCATGAGAAAAGGCAAAATTACCCCTTTTCAGCCTCAGCGAGTGTGAGGATCTTCAAATGCCTGTGGCTAAGTGTGTATGAGTACAAAATCTTATCAGAGACTGTGACCAGTTGCCAGGTGGCCGGTGCTGACCTGGAGTGCTGGGCATGGTCACATCCTCCCTGAACAGAGAGCAACTGGACTCACACAAGAACTACCAAGAACCAGTACCAGAGACAGTGGGCACAGGGGCTGGGACCAGGAGACTTCAAATAGCTGAAGGGGGCCTGGCTCTCTTGTGACATTTGTCCCATCATCCTAGGGGTTTACCTGTGTTCACAAAATCAGTCCTGTGGTATGTAAGCCCCACCTTGAACTTCCTCCAAGCTCATAATTTATAAATGCAGGTCCACAGTGCAGCCTGACGTCGGTAGGGAGAGGACTGAAGGCACCATGTGCCTCAGCACTGGGGGCATTAAGGGAAGGAAAATCAGTGAAAGAAGGAGCTTGAGAGAAAACAGTATCCAGGGGAAAGACCACAGCACTCTATCTTGTTCCCTTTTGTCACAGGTTTCAGCCTCGTTTGCCCATGCTGAGGGCCAGGAGCAGTTGGATTTTACCTGGAGTGCTTCTCCTTGCCTCTGGAAGCTCTCTCTCCTTCCTCTCTGCCTCTCCAGGCCAGCAACACAGCAGCACACATCAGCACCCTCCCTCACCCTGCCATCATCTCCCCTCCTGCCCTTCCCCCCTTCTCGCTGTGGCTTGACACAGAGGAACCTGAAAATTCGCTGTGATGTTTGAATCCCAGCCAAAACTGAAAGCGAGACCTCGCGACTGGTCCGAAAGCCTAAAAAACATATGGCATTAATTCTGCTTTCCCACAGTTCCTAAAACTGCAATTAAAAGCAGCCCCCACCAAACAGAGCCCCATAACTCAGCTCCGTGATTTATTGGAATAACGAAGATTTAGGGGAAAGTTGGCGAGGCCCAGGAATTCCACGTCCTGGAGCTGGGCTCCGCGCACATGGCCCGCGCACAGCCGGGTTTATTTTAGAGCGTGCCACCGCTGGAAGAGCACAATCTGAGAGGGACATGCCTTTGAGAAAGCTTATCTATGGCACCCATTTGGCTCCCAACAAAAAAACATCTTCTGCAGATGCCTGGCAGGAGCAATCAAACGGAAGCTGGCTGGGGATCATCTTTTTCACTCATCCAGTGGATGTTTTTTCCCATCAGTAACAAATAAACGTGGCCCATGAGATGACAAAGACTGCAAATCTCCTCTTGCCCAAGGAGGTGCTTTTTCATATTCACTTTCTCAAAACCAAGGCCTTTCAGCTCCTTGGTTGTGAGCAAACATGAAAGTCAAGCTGCAAAGCTCAGATCTGGTTTTTTTTTTTAATGTAGCTGAATAGTCTGGGAGGGGAGGTGGGAAGGGGAAAGTCATTCTACCTAAGGAGGCAGATTTCTGCCTGTCTGTCATTTTGCTAATGTCTGTTATCACGATCCTTCCTAATGATTAAATGCAGCAGAGAAGTAGAGGTGAGATAAGCTAATTTCTAGAAGACATTTTATGATCTTTGTGAGTCCACACTTGCACATCTCTATAACTCATATGATAAAGGCAAACTTCAGCCAAATGGAGTTTCAGAGTAATGCCAGAAAGGATTACACTGAGAAGCACCTTCTCCACTTAGAAAAGGGTATAGTAGGAAGACCAAACACATCAGACCTCCATCTCCTTCACAAATCACAGTCTCTGCCTGCTTCCAGCTCCAGTTTCCAACTCCATACCTGCTGATATAGCAGATTGCAGGAACACAGGTCTATCTGGTGTTTGCTATCACTCTACTTGTGATGATTTTGCTTACTCACACCACTGAAAAGGCAACCCAAAGTGCCCCCTGCCCAGCTCATTTGGTGAGCAGAAATATTTTGTACTGCACCCAGTTTGTGTAGTTGCCTGATACCATTCTTAAATCGCATTTACAGGTGCAGGAGAAGATTACATTCACCCCATGAAGAGCCTCAGGCTGCAAAGCCTGGTGTCAGTGAGTCCTATGGCTCTTGTGCTGGCAATTAGCAGAGTGGGGGACTCCCCCTACAAAGAGGCCATTTGCTGAACACCTGCCTTGATAGAGATCTCCAAACATCACTGCTGATGGGGAATTGTCACTATGCAACTTTATACCGGAGCAGGTGCAGCGGAAAGCTGGCTGCAGTGTCTGGTGACAGGAGACTAAAGTTGTTTGGTTTGCTCTGCCTAGCAAAACAAAAGTGAGACATAAATGGAAATCAGAAGCCTTTTCCTAATTGTCTCAGGAATGAAGCTTTGGCTGGCTCTCAGAGCCCTTCAAGCAGAGGAGTGGAGGCAAGAGATCTTCAGGGTCTGAGGATGGAGTTTTTGTGGGGACCAGCTGATGTGACAGGCATGAACCGGAGGTTAGAAGAGTCAGTGAGGATGATATTTGTCCCATCTAACTCCAGACATGTTCTCAGCTGTGTTATCCCTCAAGGTTCCCACGGTCAGTGGGCAGAAGCAGAGGTGTAGGGCGTGATTCATGTTTTTCAGGCCACAATGAATCACTTCCTACAGCCCACTGACTATTGATCAGTTTGGTGTCCAGTAACAGCAACCTGAGCACAGGGTACTGAGGTTTCTGCTACTGCTGCCTAAATGGTGCCCAATTTTGCTTTTCAATCTGCCTCTTCACCCAGCTCTTCTCTCCCATTGTGACAGCCCAGCTGTGGTGCCAATCCACAAGTTCAGATTAAATTCTCCATCTTCAGATCTGCTCAAGAGCTTTACCTAATACAATTGAACCACTAAAGGTAGGAGCAATTGGAAATGCTGGTGGTTGCAATGATTTTACAGAATTACAGGTGCCTGGTCAGCATGCCTTACTCACAACCTGTGGAGAAGGGAAGGCTCTGGGAAGGCCTTACTGAGGCCTTTCATGACTTAAAGGGGACCTAGAAAAAACACAGAGAAGAACTTTTTAGTAGGGCTTGTAGTGATAGAACTAAGGTAATGGTCTTGAAATGAAGGAGAGTAAATTCAAACTAGAGACAAGGAAGAAGTTTTTTACAGTTAAGGTGGCAAAACACTGGCACCAGAGAGCTGCTGGATGCCCCAACCTTGGAAATATTCAAGGTTGGTTTGGACAGTGCTCTGAGCAACCTGGTCTAGCTGAGATGTCCCTGTTCACTGAGAAAGGGAAGTTGGGAAAAGACAATCATAAAAGTCCATTCCAACCGAAACTATTCCATGATTTAAAATAATAAATCATTAAATGTGGGAACAGGAAAGGGAGCCACATTGGCAGAGACTGTTGGGCTTTTAAGCCTTCTTCATGGAGTCCACCCCAAGATCTTCAAGGAATTTCCTTTAATTTCCCTCTTGATAGTGGAACATATAGTGAGGATATAGTGAAAACCCCAATAACAATAACTGTCCTACCAGGCATCCCAGTGCTGTAGGCTACAAACCATCTCACAAGAGCAGCTCTCAGCACAGAGCTCTGCTGTTGAACAGACAAAGCCAAAATGAAATCCAGAGGTCTGGAGAGAGAGAGATCCAAGTGGAAAGCAAGATGCAAACAGATGGTGCTGATGAACACAAGGAGGGCCCTGCTCCTTGACGCCTTCTAAAATAGGTTTCAATATTTTCTGAGATATTGTTGAAGCCAGAAGCTTGTGGAGATCTCTGGGAAAATAAATCCTTTCACAAACCCTTCTGAAATCGCCTTTACACCCACCATTACTCACAGACCACAGATGGAAAACCACTGGCTTGGCAAGAAACAGCTGGAGCACAAAGAAGACTGTGACGCTCTCCTCTGACTTCAAATCTGTAGCATAATGGAATGGTGCTTGCTTTGCTCAACATAAAAATATACAAATAATCAGAAAAACATGGCAACAGGATGACAAAACCATGGTATAATATTTCCCAAAATGACCTCAAAGCCATAAATCAGCCCTCTGAATTGTCAGCAGCAATACAGCTGAACAGCCAAATTGCCCCAACATCCAGCCTATTTTATTAAGGGTTATTGCTGTGCATTATTTATTTACAGAGTGCTGTACATGTAGACACTGCTTTACAGGTACATAAAAGACCACCCCGAGGAGTTCAGTTGCACTCCAGGCACACAAAAATGACATTCATGGCAGCAGCACCATGGGTTAACGATGGTGGTGCTGCTTCAGGTTTCTTGTTTCCCTTTTGATTTTATTGCACTGAAGTCAAACACATTTTAAACTCCGGACTTTGAGTCAACCTGTTTGTCTGAGGCATCACATGGCCATATCATCTCAGGATCAGAGTGACTGATGGGTTTATCTGTTCCACATAGGATAGCTAAACTCAGGTTTGGGAACTGACACTTGGGCTGGCTGGAAATTTTCCACCAAACTGTTTTTGCCTTTGATTTCTAGTGGGAGATGATGTTTTTAGCAAAGCAGGGATTTTTCTGCATACAAACCAAGCACCCCACTTGGGTAAAAGGCTGGTTTTGCACTTGTGTGTGTGTAAAATTCCCTCTTCCCTTCTCCCTATTCTGGAAAATGGCAACAGGGGTGTCAAAACAGATTTCTGCAGGAATTGCATTATAATAAATAGAAGCAGGGTATTTTCCATCCTCAATTTCATGTTCCATATGAGTTTAGCATCACTGCTCATACCCATCCAAGGGCACAAGTTCATGTGCTGATGAGAGAAAGCAAAGGAGCTGAGCAATTAGAACAATTGTAGATTTACTGGGAATACTAATGGGATATTTCCCCCCATTGCACGTCCTAAAGCAGTTGCTGAGTGGCTTTTCTCTCCCAGTTAATGGTTTCTTGCAGTCCCAGTGACTGGTGGGAGTACAGACATGGCAAAGTCGCTGTCTCAGATAGCAGCGGTTTCTCATCCAGCCAGAGCAAGCCAAGAACATTTCCTACCATCAGCATCAAAGCTCCCTTCTCCAGATGTTGGGAGGAAAGGCAGCATCTGTCTGTCTAACAGGGAATCTCCCCATCTTTCAGGGATGTAGGAGGAATCGCCTCTGATTTTTTTTCTTCAAGCATTATTACTCTAGACTTAAATATGAGAGGAGCCTTTACTCACCCAGCCACTGAAAAGTGCTTCAGATGCCAGTGGAAATACATGTGAGCTATTAATTAAGGACTTAATTGTTAATTATTCCAACACTGAAAAGTATGCTAGACCCTCCCAGTTTGCTGAGATACACAGCCCTGCCCTGGGGAGCTATTGGCTCCTTTCTGACAGCATGGAGCAAAGGTGTAATGAAGTGGTGAAAGGTTGGAGGAGAGAGAAGTTGGAGTATCTGCTCAGGCACACCAAGCAGCACTGTCCAGCCAGGAATGGAAAAGATGGAAAACTATCACCTGGAATGAGGAAGAAGCTATGCTTGTTTATCTCTCAGGCAGCCTAGCTAAACACATCTTGAAAATGAATGTAAAAGTGAGATGAGACCTAATTTCCTGAGATATGAGAAGTGAAAGAAGTTATAAAAGAATGTTTGTGCAGTGAAGACATAAACTTGTAGATCTTCCCAAGCTGGGATTAAATTCTTCCTTGGCCAAGATGTTCAGCATGTAAATCACATACATTCCTCAGAACCCGGGCTGCCTAACCGGGCATGCCAACATACCCGAGGGGACAGTGCCAAGACAAACAGGAGTCATGCTGTGAAGTGCTGGTAGCCCTGGTAGCCAGGGCTGGCAGGAGCCGTGGCAGGGAGTGATCCACACACGAGCCGTGCCGTGACTCGCACAACTGCCTTTTCCTCACACCCAGAAACTCAGCCATGCCCAGGGCGACAGAGGCTGCCAAAAATGCAACTCCAAGCCATCCCTGGGAGAGTTGGGGAATTGCAGGCTGAGCTGGGAGCAGCCTGGAGCCATCACCCAAGAAGTTATTCCGGGCTTTTCTCCTCCAGTGCTCTTCTTTTCACAGAATAACTTTTGATGGTGGTGATTAACGTGCGCTCCTTCCGTGGTGCTGCTGCTGCTGCTGCCACTCCTGTGCCTGGTCCTTAAATAAGTCGTGGTGGAGTCCAGCCCTGCACAAAAGATTTTTGCTAGTAAATCCTCCCCCCTGACCCCTAGTTTACCCCCATGTATCAGGAGTTAATTATGCGTAATAAAAGCTGCCCTGACTCTGCCACAGCAGTACAAGCACAAGAAGCAACAGGTTTTCCCAGAGGTAACAACTCCTCCCTCTCAGGATCTGTGATTTAATGTGATGGAGACAAGAGTGTCTCTTGTACAAAGCCAAGGAGAGGCGGACAAAGAGTCAGATCCCATCATGTTCAAACCCCTTTGCAGCAGGGAACCTGGCTTGCACCCCAAAAAGCAACACCTTTGCAACAAGCAAATGGGTTGTACCCCCAGAAGCCTTGATCCTGTATATGCTTCACTTCCCTGGTGTGAGCAGCCTTTGAGGAATCCCACAGGTTTACAAAATTAAACTCACCTCTGAATGTTTGAACAGGGAGGTGAGTGCTGGCAGTGTCACTGCTCAGAGCACGGGCATGCTTGTGAGTTCAGCTTTTCCAGGGCCACAGCAGGAAAAAGCTGATGTCAGGCCAGATGCAAGTGATACACATCACTTGCAAGGCAGGAAACGAATCCCTGTGCTCCTGCTAACCTTAGAAAGCAAGTGCTTGGATTGCCACACTGAGGATTTGCAGCAACAAGGAGAATGTAATTAAACAACAGGGATGATCTCATTATTGTAATGATGAGGTGTCATTTAATAAGGAGAATCCAGCACTGGGAGCTGAGAACTGGAGTCCTAATCTTGGCCCTGGCTCCCAGCTCTGGTAGGTCATATAAGGCTGACATCCTTTCTTCAATGTGTTTTTATGACACATAAAAGTTTGCAGTAACTATTGCAAAAAAGAGACACACATTAACAGTAAAAATTGTCTTGTTCCCTTACTTTCTTCATAAAAACTGGGTTAGTAAAATTTCCCATTATATGAAACACAGTGAGGGTCTCTTCTAGATGATGCTTATGCAGAGCCCAGAACCTTTAGGGCACTGAGGGAAGTGCCAAGGCTGCTCCAGCCCTCAGGACCTTCCAAAAGCACACCTAAATGGCTGATTATCAGGCCCTGCTATGGCACTTCTGGGGTAATGCAACCTCAGAGAGTTTTTTTCCCAAATATAATCGGCTTTAAGTATTTATGTGTGTGTGTGTGTGTGTGTGTGTGTGTGTGTATCCATGTGTGTGTCTATAATGAGAAGGATCAGGATGGTTTCAAAGCCATATGACAAAAGGTACACTTGAATTTAACTGGGGACATGGCCATATATTACGTGTGTCAGAACCCAAATCAGTTCAAAGGCTGGATCTCTTGAATCCATCCATCCATCCATCCATCCATCCACCCACCCATCCATCCATCCCAGAGTCCTTCATCCTTGGTACTGATGCTAAGTTTGATAGGTTGTAAGACATGCCCCTCCCCTCCCTCATAATTTTCAGCTTTCATTGTGCTGCACATTTTGGGTTTTTAGGCTGGGAGCCCTGAGGGGTGATGTGGGCCAGGAAAAGGGGCAGTGGGCTCTGCAGTGCTTTGAGCAGGGCTGCACACACTTCTGAAATCCTCCTTCAGGGTTTCTTATCCCCTATCACTCAGCATGTTCTGCAAGTGTTGTTTGTCTGTTGCTGAGGCTGAAATGCCAAACAGGGTCCCTTCAGAGCCCAAAATTTTCATTCCAAATGCAAACACCCTATGTCCAGGTGCTCAACCTGCTTGTGCCACCATCCCTACCCCATTTCTGTGCTGAGAGACTCATTGGAGAGGAGTGGTTACTCCTACATGTCAGAACAGAGAAATCTCTCCCTGTCCTGAGTGTAGGCTGTTGCTCTCTTTTTCCTTGGCATAAGAAAAATGGAGCATGGAAAGGATTTTTTCCCCACAGCCTGACTTGCAAGCACGTAGTGAAGTCAACAGCTTTGCTCTCTGATCCCTCCCAGAATTACAAAAAAGTTAAGACTAGAGCAACGTGTGTAGCAGATTTCAGCTCAGTCCCACAGCCTTATCCCAAAACTAGTCTTTGCATTTCAATTTTACCGTTTGCTTCTGAGCCTTACATGCTGCTTTCCCTTTGTTTTCACACAAGCCAAACACAGCAGGTAAAAACACTGGGCTGCCTCTCCAGCATGCACCACACACACACAGAGCTCTGGGACACATCCATGAGAAACTCTCCTCCCTTCAACAAACATTCTGCAAGGCAAAATAAACCACTGGAGCATCCTGTAATCAAGATTGCAGTATGGGAATCCAGTGTTTTGATCTTTGCCATAGCAGTATTCAAGGCTCCCAGGCTGTCATCTCTTGGGTTTTTTTTCTTTTTTCCATTGCCCAGATCCTGGAATTTTTTCTTTCAATTTTTTAAGAGAAGCTGTTGAGACCTCCCATTTGGGCAGAAATTTTAAAAGCCTGAACATACAAGTTTTCTAAACTGGAAGCAACCTTCCAGTCTGGGAATTACCAATGACTCATTTTTTAATTTCCAATGTTAAAATATCCATAATGTTGTTAATCACTCATATTAATGTCACCATCCAACAGCGAGTTTAATGAGGATGCTAATGAGCTGTTCAGTGTCTACAATCCAAAAATCACAACTTGAATGTGTCTTTTCTTCAGCCTTATGATTATAGAAACACAGAATCACCAAAGTTGGGAAAGACCTCTAAGATCATTGAGTCCAACCTTTAACCCAACACTGCCAAGTCCACCAAAGGATGATGCCATAAAATGCCCTAAGAAAAGTTGAGAGCAGCTCTCATCTGCACCACTTAAAGCAAGGAGATATCAGGAGAAATTGTGACTTTTTGGTCTTCTGGTTTCTGTGTTTTGACACAAGATTTGGGTCAGGCATAACACCAATCACAGGTATTGAGAACATGACCTTGTTACCACTAAGCCCTAATGATGATTTCTGATGGTCCCAGAGCCCAGTAGCTCCAGCAGGACCCATTCCCATCCCTGGAGCTCACATCTGGGGACCTGTAACAGAAGACCAGACTGTAAAACACCAGGTTTCTCTGCATAGCAGCCTGGGCTGGATTTTCCTCTCCTTTCCATGGGCGTCTGCAGTGCTTCAGGAAGGTTAGCTATGAGGTAAACAATGTCTGAGTGGTTTGAAATATTTCAAATTACTGCTTTCCACCATCTCCCCCTGCTCCCTGGCATTGTAGAAGCAAATCTTAAACCACTACATTTCTTTGCAAAACTTGTCATGAAAAATTCTTCCTGTTTTCTGGCTCCTTATAAAACCACCGGGCAAAAATTGTTGTTTGTCTTATTGCTATTGCTGTACAAAGCAATAGCAATAAGACAAACAAATAGCAATAGCAAGAAGCACAGCCTCTTCCAATTGAAATGGATGTCTAGTTTTCTTTACTCAGGAATCAGATCCAGGATGCCAAATTTCTGGGATTTTCTGGTTAACTTTGCAAGGTGGAACCCAAAGAATTTCCCCGTAGACTTATTTCGGTTTTTCCTAAGTGGGAAGTGTACAAGTCCCACATTCTCTATTAATCATTTGGGGAACCACAAGAGAAAGGAAAAAAAATGTCAACATGAGTTCCTCTTCCCTCACAAGCTGACTTGAAGGTTGTTGTGGTTGGAGAGAGGGGAGGGAAAAAGGAAAAAAAAATCACACAGCAAGGTGGTTTAATAGAAATGCCAAACCAAGAGCTCATTCCTGACTTCTGCCCAGGCAGTGGGGGTAGGTGCAAAGGCAGAGCCTTCACCCAGTGGTGAAACCACAGCATGGGACGTTTTCAGTTCTCTTGCTGGAGGTTAAAAATAGTGGGAAGATGGAGACCTCACTGCTCCTTGTGGGACAGTGGGACATCATTCCTCTGCATGTGTGGATGGAGGGATGGAGAAGTGCAAGGGTGATGGGATGTAGGGTTGGAGAGTTGGAGGGATGGAGGTCAGGAGGGGTGGAGAGGTGGAGGGATTGAGGGCAGCTGCATGCCCTTGCTCTCAAAGAACATCCTGGTAGGGACATCCCATAGTGTCCTGTCCCACCACCCTCCCTTCCCACCACTCTAACCCTAAAATTCACACCTCTCAACCCTACTGGCCTAAGACCTGTCCCAGCTCTGTCCCACCCAAGCACACTCACCTCAGTTGTTGCAGCTCCCCTTCATCCCCAGCTCATTTCCCATTTTTCCCACAAGCAGAACAAATGTAAAATGGGCTTGGGCAAGAGGGGAGAGGAAGACGTGGAGGTGGGCTAAAAACAGACACACGACCTTATGATTGCACTTTGAAAAATGCCAATTTCCCTGTCCCAGACATCAACAGGAATGTCATTAGTGCTGGACACTAATGAAGGTGATCTCTTGGCTGGGATGAGAGCAGGCCAGGGAGGCAGAGGAGTGACCCAGAAGGGGTGCCCTGTGCTCAGGGTGCTCAGCTGGGACACAATTATGTGACGTGCTTGTGCCTGGGTGACCTACATACAGAGCAAATGTGACACCGTGCTGCCCAATCAATACCTGTCAGGTCACATTACCTGTTATTGATGAACATGGCTGTTAATCCCAACATTTTGTATTTGCAGAACTTCCTGGCCTCCCCAGGGCTGTCTGGGGTGAAGTTATGCCTGGCTGAAACTTCTCTAAGGGAGAGAGGCTTGATGGAGGAAGGGTCTTTGTGCATGGAGGAAATGTGTAGTTTGTTGCTGCTGGCCTGCTCGTGAGGTGTCCTCAGGCCCCTAAAAGCAAAGTTTAGGAGATGACTTAAAATCTGCATTACAAGCCACAGATCCTGATTTAGCCATGTAATATGAGCACTTAACTGAGGGAAACAACTGTAAGCACAGTCCCCGAGTGCAAGGCAGAGTGGCATCTCTGCAGGAGGCTGCTCTCAAGGCTGTGCATCGCTGTCTGCAGGGACCTGTCACTTTCCAAAGCCATCACTGTTGATCTGGATGCTGCACTCCTTACAGAGATGCTCACAGCAGGGATGGATCCAGGCAGAGAGGAGCTGTGGCACTGGCATGCATGAGGGCTGGGGGCTGAGGACAAGGGACAGTGATCAAGGTCGTGCTGTGAGTGTGAGGTGGTGCTGTGTGTGGCCTGTGGTTCCTCCAGTACAAGGGACTTTCCTTCTGCTCTCACATCCCACATGAGGTCTGCTTGTCACTCTTCAGGTAGGATTCAAGCACACAAGACCACACTGAAAACTTTGCTATTCCAAAGTCCCACCTTGACATCTGGACATCATGACCCAGGAGCTGGCTCTGTAGCTAAACAAGGTCTGCTTCCAGGCTAATAAAAACCCCAGTGAGAGTGATTTGATGTTGGGTTGAGGTCCTGACTAGGAGGGGAGTGTGTTTGTGTGCATGGGGTGCACTTTTTGCTGTGGCCTTGTGTGCTACATGGAATCCTGGCAAAGCCAGCACTTCCCACACCCAGGGTTTTCCCTTTATTCTGCAGCCACACAGAGTTCTCCTTGACACTGTGGAATCACAGGATGGTTTGGATTCTAAGAGATCCTAAAGTTCATCTGGCAAGGACACCTTCCACTAGGCCAGTGGGACCTTTGCAGGGCAGGTCTTTATTTCACCTTTATTTTCTATCAGACATGGGTCTTCTTTAGCTGCTGCTGAGGGGAAGGAAAGACCCTACAGATGGAAGACTGTCCCAGCAGTTAAGGCCCTGGCCAGGTTCCCCTCACAGCTGACTTGAAAGACCCCCCCAGTCACCATCTGTTCTCAGGAGCAAACTTGTGGTTTCAAAACAAGTGCAGTGACAATGAGAAGGCACCCAGAGGGAAATCCCACACGAACAACTTCTTAAACAGAAGTGGCAGTCGCAGTTAAAGTTGTTAAAGATGCTGCCACCCTCAAGCTGATTAATATTGTTGGGTCTAATTGGATGTCACTTCTTTAACCCAACATGTTTTGGATTGGGCAACAGCTCTTTACGTAAAGTTTGTTCATAGCAGGACTCACAGGAGTCCTGTTGGGAATGCTGAAGTCAAGGAAAGGGAGCCGTGGGAATCAGATGGTGGGAAGATTTTGGTGACTGCAAAACCCAGCCACAACCTGGCTGGACTCCAGGTGGCTCGTCCCTGTGCCACAAGCCCTGCAGTGTCTGCTGAAGGAACTCGGGTTTCATGTGGATAATAAAGGGCTGGATTTAATCTCCCTGGCTGCTGTAAGCTGCCCACAGTTGTGGCTGGGGTGCCTCAGGTGAACCAGATCCACTTTCTGCAGAGAGGAAGCCAAAAGGAAGCTCTCTCTGAAATGCTCCTGTTGGAATGCCTCCCTTTCCTTGCTGAGCTTTCTGCTTGGGACTCTGGCCCAAAGTAGCTGAGCACTTCTGACAGCTACAGGGCATTGGGATTTTGCTTGTGTGCCCTGGAATCTCTTGGCTGGGCTCTATATTCCACCTGTGTCCACAGAGCATGAGGCTGCTGCTTTGGCTGTGAACCACTGCCAGGTCAGAGGAGCAGAGCCCAAAGTGTTGGCCCCGTGTGATGAAAGTAAAACCAGGCTGAGACAGTGCAAGGACCAAATGAGTCACCAATCTATGATAGGTCTGTGTCCAGAGAGGATAATTAAAGCATTTCCTTTACCTGGCTTTTCTGATTTGATTCATTATCAATTCATAGTCCAATTAAGCAGGTTGTGTGTGAGATACACATCACACACTTCCCCTCCAGAATTTCCTTTCTCATATTTAAAATGGAGAAATCTTCAGTGTTTAAGGTCTGAACAAACCCTAGAGTATGATGCTGATGTGATATCTGAGTTAGGAGAGAGACAACTCCTGCATTTGTCCTGCAGGTCCCTCCTCTGTCCTCCTGGCCATGGAAGGGGGCTATCTGTTCCCTTTGTCAGCAGAGGCAGCTCTGAGTTGGCACTGCCAGACAGTGGCATCACATCAGGACACTGTGACAACCAGCCAGGTCCGACCTGGAGGATCAGGAGCTTTCTCTGCACCTGTGATGGGAAGATTTTGTGGGAAACCATCATATCATTCTAGCTCTGTATTCAAACCAATCAGGTTCATCATTAAAAATCCTGCCAAGAATATGATACTGACAGATGAAGAGGTAAAAATCACAACAGCCAGCTCCTCTTGACCTCTGGACAAATTCCTGTTCTGTGTTCCTGCTACAGGCCAGGTTTTGTCTTTACAACCAGAACTTTCTGTTTTGGATGGGGCTCGTCCAGGTACTCACAGCTGTGGGTCACTCCAGGTCTACAGCTGCACTTTGCCTCCCAAGACTCTCTCTATCTGGATTAATCCATAATGTGGGATCTGGGGAGCCCCAAACCAGCGAAAGGGACAAGAAGAGAGGAGTTTCTTACAGGTTGTTTAATCTTGTGGAAGATCTGAAACTCAGCGGAGGAGAAGCAGCTCAGCAGCCTGAGCCTAGAGAGCTTGGCAAGGCTAAAGTGGCTGAGGATTTGTCCTGTTGGTGTCCTACTGCTCTGAAACCCTCATCATGCCCTGCTAACTCCTGAGTATTCCATTGGAATCCTGTCTGCTGTCTCAGGGACAGGCTGCTGGGCAGGGGTGATGCAGTGCTCATCTCCTGCTGGGTTGGAGCAGCACTTTGCACACTCCCATGACACCTCAGGACATGTGCCTGGTCCCTCATCACCTCTGAACAGCAGCCAGGAGAGCTGCAGGAGCCCATGTCTGCCTGAAACCATTTACACAGTGCTTGAATCTGTGCTGTTAGTTTGGTGGCAGCCAGGTGATGAGGCCAGGTAACCTCCCCGTGGGCTGGGGGATGGAGACAGGGACTCCTTTCCTGCAAGGTGAGGAAGAAAGGAGTTACCCAAACCCATATATGTGCCAAATCCCAAATCCCATCCTTCCTTTCCTTGCATTTTAACCATCCCTTGGCGACCCACTGCTCCTTCTGGCACTGATGCTCCCTCTGATGGGGAGCGTGGAGGACATGCTGGATGCTCTGGCACTGAGACAGAAGTGACAACAGCAGGTTGGAGCCCTGCTTTGCTTGACCCCAGAGACTCTGACACCCAGCAGCTTTCAGCTGAGGCCAGGCTGGGATGTCACCTGAGCCAGGGCTCTGCCTGAGCAGCCTGGGCTGGGCCCATGGCAGCACACAGAGTTGTCTCCATGCTCCAGCTGCAATTTGAGCCCTGGCAGCAGGGCAGGCTCTGGGCAGTGGTAGGAAGGTATCCCCAGCAGGGAAAACAGACCCATCAGCTGGATCCAGGGGAATACCCACAGAATGCCCTCAGGAACAAAACATCCCCTCCAAATTTCCTTTGATTATTCCTGGTGGATAAGTCACTTTAACCCTGGGGCTCAAAGGCATTTTGGGATGATGGTAGCCATGAAATGACTCATTGGCAGACCTTGAAACCAAAGCCTATTATCCCTGGCATCCAACAGCAAGCCTCAGTGAGAGTTTAATTTGTGGCTGGCTCCAGCATTTATTTTTAAAGGATTTTTGGGAAGGGAAGATTTTGTTTGGTGGTGTTTTTCCCCGGGTCTCGTGCTAACTTAATATCCCAGACAGGTTATTCCCACATCAGAAGGTAGATAAACCTTCTGCCCAAGGAGTCCTTCCATCTCTCTGTTATTCAAGGGAAGCTGAGATCCATGTGCTGGTCACTGTCCATGTCATCTCCATCCCTGGGCTTTGGTGCTTGTCAGTTTGAGTGTGACCACANAGAATATTTATCAATATTCTGATAACTGTACTGACAGTGGTAGCAAGAGTCTGCATGCCACACATACAGCTACACAGTCTAAATCTCAACACACATATATGTGAATTTACTTAGGATGAATTCACTGGGAGAGAGAGGGGAACCTTTGGTCCAGAGGTGGACAAAATCCAGTCAAAAACTGAGAACACCCAGGAATAGCAGAGAGAAAGAGAAAGCCTGCCCAAGCCCTCCTCTTCCATTGCACCCCTCATGAAATGTTTCATGTTAAATATTGCCTTTGTGCTCAGCGAAAAATATTAAAGAAATGTTTCTGTGAGTTAGGACAAAGGCTCAAAATTCCCTCTGATGGGTACAGGAGCAGGCAGAGGAGACAGAGCCTTTCAGAGCAGCCAGGGATGGGGGTGTCTGGGCTGGGAGGGAGAGTGGCTCTGCAGATGCTGGATGAGGCTGTGGATGTGTGGCTCGGGTCGGCTGAGGTCACTTCAGCTCTGATCAGTGCCTCCTCTGCAGCTCAGCTTCAGAAGCCAAAGGCACAAGTGCCACTCTCCTGGCACTGCTCAGGAGAGATGGCTCAGCTGGAGCTGGACCCAGGGAGCAAAACTCCATGGGAGCATGAGTTCCTCATGTCTCTGAAAAGAAAGGAGAGAGCAAAACACCCCAAGCTGGAGGACACCACGAGAACCTTGCCTTGGGACTAAGAGGCCAAACAGGGTAACAGAGAATATGGGAAACCACAAGTTGCTCTGTTTTGCCTTCCAGGACAATATTTTCCTCCACTGAATAGTCACCAAAACTTGGTGAGGGCTGTGTGAGGGTTTCTCTGCCACAGATAACCTGTGAGAATGCAGTGGAGGCATTTATTGAGGTTTTCTACACTCAGTCTTCCTGTCTATACATCAGAAAAAAATAGCTGATCCTTGTGCCATCAGGATGTTGTGAAGATAAAATGGTGAAAAGGCAAGTTGTCTTAAAAAAGGCTTAATAAATGTTTGTGGGAAAGCGCAGAGAGAATTAATTCCTATTGCAGAACCTCGTCAAAGACTCAGTTGTCCAGCTGGGGTGTCTCAGGCTGAACCTTTCTTTCTTGAGGGTTCCTATTCACAGCAGTGAGACAAACCCACACTTTGCCATTGGGAATTCCATGGCCAAAGCTGGGTATTTTTGTGTCCTGCTATAAACCGAATCAATATCAGGTTATATAAGCCTAAAAGATAAAAGTTCATCAACCCCAGCCTTCATGGGGTGAAAAAAGGCACCTCCAGGCAATGTTAATTTCCCACAATTCCCTCTTTGTTAGATAACTCACAAGGATGGTCTGGATTTTGGACCCTGTATATTCCTGAGATTCTCACCAAGGGGTTTCAAGCGAGAGCTGTTGGCATAAAAGTAGGAGTTTGGGTCTGATTCCTCAAGCTGGGACCTGCTCTCACAAATATCTGAATGCCCTCAGCTCCCATCAGGGCGCTCCATCTCTCTGGGGGTTGAGCCCCAAAGCACCTTGCAGCTCTGTACAGGAATTTTGGGTGGGAAGGGGGAGCCTGTATTGGAAAGGAGCATCAGTGCAGTTCTAAGAGACAGGAGGTTGTGACCCAGGCTGGAAAGCAGCCAAGAGAACAGGACTAGCATATGGAAAAGGCTCTTTGAATGCAATGTATGTTGCTGATTCTTAGGAGTAATCAGCGACACCTCTTTACATGCTGTATTTTTTAGCACAAATTGAGGATAAAACATCCTCTCTGCTGAGACAGCAGAATCCACATTTCCTTTTCTTCACAGACAGCTTCCCCACACTGTGTTACAGGTATATTGTATGAACTCATCCCACTTCCTTTGCTTGGGATAAATGCCACAACCCCTTTTTCATCAGCAGGGAAACTGAGGAACAGGCAGTTCAACTACCTTGCCCTTGGCCATAGACCTTGTCAGTGGCAGAGCTGAGATGCAAGCTCGGGAGCTGCATGTACTGCTGCAGCTTTATTCCTGTGCTGTGTCAGAAAATATTATGTCTCACTTTGATGCATCCAGATTTTCTTGACATAAATTGCTGAAATCGCTGAGAGAGGCATTTATTTCAAAGTTCAGCACATTATACGTAGGGAGAGAGAAGTTGAGTAACTGGAAAAATCAACTTGGAGTTGCATCACCGGGAGCCAGAGTGTTTGTTTAGTCCTTTGTGAGATGAAGCAAGCTTCAGTTTGGCCTCATCCAGGCATGATTAGTCAGGAGATAAGGAAGGGTTTCTGGACGGGTCCCTGATACTGAGCAATTTCAGGCATGGCTATATCTTGTAAAGGAGGGGGCAGGGGGAGAGTAACAGCCTCTGTTCCCTGTCTGTTCCAGCAGACAGCCCTACAGGCTCTCAGACACAGATTTCCAAATGACCTGTCCCTCCCACGAGTTGTGTTGGTCCTTTTCCCCCAGTTCCCATCCTCATCCAACCAAAAACTGCAGTAAATCATAAACGGAAGGGACTTTGCAATATAAACCAAATCCAGTCAGATCAAAGGCAACTTTTATCTTCCATTTTCTTCGGGGTCCAAAACTCACAAGAGCACAGCTGCTGGCCTGAGGTTGCAGCTGTATTGCTCCCAGATGATAAAATAGCTGTGGCTTCAAGGTCCTCTGTGTTTGCTTAAGCTAAGACACTCACCTCCAACTCAAAAAAAACTCTTCACTAAATTGTTCACACACCATCCCTGTCTGCTGTCCCAGTGTGGGATGATGCAGGAGAGTAAAACACAAGGAAATTCTCCAAGACTTCTGATTTTTACCTGCTGTCCCACAGTGACAGCTGACCTTGCTGTTATTTCTGATTTCATTTAGTTTCACATCTCACGTTGTGCCACCTGACACATTCTGCACCAGCTGGGGCAAATCTTGGTTGGCCTTTAAACCACTTGTGGCCTTTAAGGACCTGCAGTGTAAATGGCAGAATGAAAATCTCGCTGTGAGGTCTGGGGATTAAGGGCCTTTTCTTCAAAAGCTGAGATTTTGTAGATCATAGAACCATAGAATGGTTTGGGTTGGAAGGGACCTTCAAAATCATCCAGTTCCAAGCTCCTGCCATGGGCAAGGACATTTTCCACTAGAGCTCAAATCCCCACCCAACCTGGTGTTGTCTGTCTAAGAATTTAGCTTCTCACCCACCCCTTATCTAGTCTGAGCCTTGCTCTGGTTTGCCAAAGAAATGTCATCTTGATGTACTTAGAGGTGATCAGTTGTAAAAAGCAAGGCCTGAGCTCTCCTATTTAAAAATCTACAGGGTTTCATCTTTTCATCTCAGAAAGAGTTACCACCTGCCATCTCTTTGGGGATAAAAACCAGAAGAGACAGTGTTTTGGCTTCCAGGAGCAATTTTAAGTGGGAAGTGCTGCTTGGGATTATTTACCCTTTTTCAGCCTGCAGCCTTGGCTGGGCAGATCGGTGGACTTGGCAAGGCTGCTAAAACCACACTCAGGAGGAAGACTCCAAGGAGAAAAGCAATTAAATCCCAAGTGGTCCCGTGCAGGGCTGCTGGAGGCTGCTCTCCTCTGGCTCTGAGCATCGTGGCTGAGCTGCAACACCAGTGCCCTCCCTCCTACCCTTGCTCCCCTCCCAAATCCTCATCAACCTCATTGCCCCAGACACTGCCTGCCCCTAGCAGGGCTCCATGTTCTAAAAAAAAAAACAAGTTAAAAACATTTAAGACCTCAGTAAAGGCCTAACCTTTAAGAAAAAAGAAAGTCCCAAGCAAATTGGTCATAACCAGCAATTCCTCCAATTTCTTTCAGCCATTTCTAGCATTGTGCTTTCCTGCCCTGAACTCTGACTTTAGAGCCATGAATTTTTCTTCTTGTCTCAGGTCTGGACACCAGTTTTTGTGCTTCAGGGTGTCTGTATGATGAAACTGCTGCCACACATCCAGCCACTGTCCATGTGTTCATTCCTCGGAAACAGGCCCCGTTGCTGGTTATCCTTTCAGAGATGCACCTTCTGCTTGGGAGCTTATGGGAAGTGAAGGTTTGGAAGATGCCAAAGCAACAAAGCTTTGAGTTCTTGGGTCTGATGTCAGAATAACCAGATCATTCCACACTGCCCAGCTTCCTAGCACTTGTTTAAGTACAGACATTTCAGACAAGAGAAATGTTTCACCTTCCCAGGAAAAGTGTTGCGCTGACTTCCTCATGCTTTTTTGCACCACTGACATTTCTTAGAAATCCCCTCCCATGACAGGACAGAGATGTTGGCAGCTCTGGCCATTTTGCTCTAAGCAAAAAGCAGGTTTTTGTCGACTGATGAGAGCTGATGCGGTTTTGAGGTTGTTCTTTCAGCAGCACCTTCTTGTACAGCACTTTGTGGGGCGGTGCTCCATGAAGGGAGCTAATCTTCATCAGCCTCACACAAATAAAAAATAAATGTGAATTCAAAGGGCAATGAACATCTCAGTGAGCTTGTTCTGGATTTCCTGAGGCAAAGGAATTTCCTGAGCTGTGCCATCGCTTGCTGCCTAAGGGAAGGCTGCAGGGAGGGAGGCTGAAATCACTGCTCCTTGCTGTGAGGAGGAGCAGCACCCACCCACCCCTGCTCCCAGCTCTCTGCTGGCTACCTCCATCTCAGCTCCCAGGGCATGTGAAAGACCTCCAGGCTCTTCTTGCTCCTAAAATTCGTCTTCCAGGTGAAAGGATGTGCTTCAGACAGCTCCAAAGAATGGCCTTTTTTTAAAATTTATTAATTAATAAACAGATCAATTAAACACAAATATTCCTCCACGCACTGAAGGGGATCAATGTCATGTGAATGGTGAGTTTTCAATTAAGAGAAGAGATTATTTATGAAAAGGTAGCTGTAAATGTGATTTGCTTCTCCTCTTGACCTTGGGAGACCTTTACCTACATTTATTTCACAAACCTGAATTATCACCATAATAACACAGGGCTGGAAAATTATACTTAAACCTCCCAGCTATTTCTGGGTTACAGAGGCTCTTTCTTTTTTTCAGTCTAACCTAGTTTTCCAGTGGAACATTCCCAGCCTCTACAAAGAGACATCCCAGTTTTCCTCCCTATATAATTATATAAAGTCTGGCCTATATTCGTGCCCTTTCACTCAGTTGTCTTTAATGTCAGCGAGGGCTCCTGCTCCCTTTGGACAGGTTAAGAGCAGGAGGAAAGATTGACACCTCACCCCTGATTCTGCCCTGAAAATGGGCCAAATAAAAGTCATCACCACAGCCTGTGAAGTCTCTCATTAATGTGTGTTTGGCTGAAATTCACTTGCCAAAGTCAAATTGTGTCCCACCGCCATGAGGGTCCCGTGGCTGTAAGTGGGAAAGAATCACAGAATCACAGAAGGTTTGGGTGGAAAGTGACCTTAAATATCATCTCATTCCACCCCCCCTGACAAGGGCAAGGACACTTTCTACTAGACCAGGTTGCTCCAAGCCCCAGCCAACCTGGCTGAAGAACCATCACTGCCCATGGGATAGGGTGGAAATCTGAAAAACATCCTTGAGAGGGGATCATGGCTCAGGATAGGCTTTTTTCTCCACTTCACAGACAGGGATGGCACTGATGAGAAAGTTAAAAGATCTCAGCAAGGTAGTGGTAATTTGTTCCTTACTTTTACATACTGATCTTCTTAATTAAAAAAAAAAAAATTGCTCCATCTTGTAGGGCAGGGAGAGGACCCAGGATGCTCAAGGCTGCAGGCTTCCAAGAAATGTTAAAAAATTGCAGGTCTTAAAACCCAACTGAATTGTTTTTTTAATCTTGGAAGTGTCACCAAATAAATATTTGGAGGGGGAATTTTTTGTTGTTTCCTTGTTTGTCTTTAGTTTTTAGATTGTTTTTTTCCAACATTTCCAAAGGGAATGAAGAGAAATTCAGGCTAGAGGATACTCATCCACCATGACAACATACTATCCCTTCCCAAGGAGATTTTCATTTTCTGGACACACACAGACTTCTCCAGGGGAGGAATCCCAGGGGAGGGTTTGGGCATCTGCAGACCTCAGCATCAGTCACTTCCAGCTTGGGTCTTGTTTCCTCCACATCATCAGTATCAGTAGAAAAGTGGATCCAAACCAGTGGTTTTTCCAGCCTCAGTCAGATCTTTCTGCTGCTTTCAAGAGGCTCTGAGTCAGGCTGTGCTCTGCCACATCAGCAACGTTGAAGTTTGACAGAATTGACAACTCGTGCAATCAGAAAATATCTGCAGAGTGATGGCTCTGCCTGGCTCCTTGCCTTGATGGGCACAGGCAGAACACCCCAAGCTCTGTGCTGGGCAGAGATGGGCACATTTGCATGGACAGGGTGGCTTTTTGTTTTCCCAGGCTTTTGCTGAGTGGTCTTGAACTGTCCAACAAGGAGTTCCACAGTGCTTGATGGAGGGGAGTGGGCGTGGGCTCACTTTGCCACAGGGCAAGGAAAGCTTGTGTTGCTCCACAGTGCCCCAAATAATTTTATTTCAGTGTCATGGGTGACAATAAAACAGGACCCCAGAGTGCTGAGCCTGCTGCTCTCTCCAGAATCTCTGGGCTCTGCTCACCCTTGGCTGGGGGCCTAGAAAGGCTGGACATCTCTGTCCTGGGTTGAAACAGCCCTGTCCTAACGTGTCACTGGCAGTCTCCAAAAACTGAGACACCGTGAGTCACAGAAATGGACAAATTCCACCAACTGGCTGTTTCTAATTTAAAAAAAGAAAAAA
>VXAX01007848.1:97484-120869 GCA_013399835.1 Leptocoma aspasia | reverse complement strand
GACCTGGGCTGCTCCCTGGTGTACACAGTGGTGGGCTCACAGGGAGGCTGAGGGAGGGGAGGTCTGTGCCCTTTCCCACTGCCCCTCCTGGTGTGGTTGCTGGTAACCACACAGCAAAGCACTGGCTGCTCAGCTCCCCCTCCACCCTCAGACCTGGGGTTGGACACTTGTTTTTTGTAGATAAATGACTGGTAGGGACTGCTTAGGGAAAGGTTTAACACATAAAGTGTCTCATCCATGGAGTTAACAATCAACAAACCCCAGTTTAAAGAAGCTCTATGCCAGCTCTGTGTCCAGTGTGTTCGTGAGCCACCGCAGCACTCTTATCACCCATAAACTTTATCTATACGTAGGTCCAGCTGCACTGTGTAACCTCCACCACAGCTGGCACTGGGTTTCACAGGTCAGTTATTTTTCTTGTTTGCAAAATCCAGCCTGGTCCTTATCTGCACTTTGCTAAACCTCCTCCTAATGATAAAACCCTGACAGCAGCCGGCCGAGCGCCGGCGGCAGCGCCTGGAGCCAGCGCTCCTGCTACAAAGGGCTCCTGCTCCAAAGGACAATTCTGCCCTTTCTGCAAGAATGACCAGAGCCTGTTAGGAGAAGCTCTGTGGATCCACACCACAAATAACCACAGCGATGGCACGGCTCTGAAAAGAAACCCATGAAGTGCGTTTTGCGATGACATTTCTTTGATTGTTCTTAATTGCGTTTGACTCACCGGTGCGGGCTCCAAATTAATGAGCTCTTGTGGTACCACGGAGCCTGGATTATAAACTCAGACAGCAACCAGAGCAGGCATGGTAATGAGCCACACGACAGTGACGCTTGTCCCCCTCGGCTCTCCCTTTTCTTCCCACCTCCCTCCTGACTTGCAGCAAGAGCAAGGCTGTCTGCTTGCCTTGCTGTGATGGATTTCAATTCCCTGGACCGTCCACAGTGTTTGTATTTGGAAGACTAATGTTTTGGAGGAATTATTAAAGAAGGAAAACAGGCTGGCTCACTCCTGCCTTGCACTTTGATTTCTTAGCAGAGATTGTCCCCTGTGAGTGTTTGCATTACTCCTGGCACGCTGTAGCCCCTGCCCAGGATGAGACACAAGCAATTAAATGCAGTCAATAATGCCTATGCTGAACTTTAAAGCATACTTTATTCTTGCAGAGCAGGACAGAGTGACATGCACTGGTAATCCCTCACAGCTGTTGCACAGTCTTTCCCCTCTTTTTTTTTTTTTTCCTGTTAAAAATCTGATGCTGGGCAACACCCCGTGCTTGCCAAGAGTAGAGCTGAGCCCTGGGAGGGTGACGGGTGCTGCTGGAAGCCAAGGAGCATCCCTGAGGTCCCAAGCCCTGCACTTCCCATCACTGCTTGAAGCACCAGATGACGGTGATGTAGAAAGCTGCTTTTTTTGCAAATCCCTTTTCTCCTGGAGCTCAGTGACAAAGGGGATGCAGGGCCACCTCACAGAGGAGACCAGGGATGAAGCTCAGGAGAGGGAGATGAAGCTCGTGTGAACTTCTGGGCTGGGGTTTTGATTTGTGCTGTGCACCAGGGAACCTCTTTTTTTCTCAGGACTGTACAGCCTTTGGGACAGGCCTGGTTTGCAGCCAGCAGTCTGGCATGCTGCAGGAATAAAAGAGCAATTCCTGGAGCTTCTCTTTCCAATTGCTTTCCCTTGAAGTTAGCCTGGCTGCCAGGACATTTCTTATTTTGGATGAGCCCTGTCTTTCAGATGAGCTTGTCGTCCTAGTCCTTGAAGTTCCTAATCCCTGCCTTGTTTGAAGGGAAGCTGGAGCAGCATTGCATGCAAAGGAAACACCGTGGGTTTGGTTTTCCTTATTGTCTGAACCTTGTAAACAGGTTCCAGACACAAATAATGGTTTGTAAGTCACGTTCCTCTATCTCAGAGGAACCATTTCCATTCTGCAACCTTTTGCTGATGCAGCAAAGTAAGAAAAACAGCCTGGAGGGGAGAAGCAAATGTCCCAGGCTTCTCTTCTTAAACCCAGAGAAAGCTCTGAACAAGAACAGCTGCTCAGCAGAAGTCTCTCCAAACAAGAGTGGTTTAAATTAGTAGGATTCAGGCTAATTAAAAGACTATAAAGACATAATTAAAAGAACTGAGACCAATCTATATTAAATTAGTCTACCAGCCACCTTCCAAGCCATTGCAGAAGGATGCAGATGCTCTTCACCAGTCCAAAGCAGTCTGTGCCCTGAATGTGCTGGACAGAGCAGGAGCTGGTGGTGGAGTGGACCTGCTGGGGAGATTCCCAAGCAATCCCATCACTGCCAGACTGGGATTTGCCCTGGGACAAGGCTAGTTAACCAGGAAGGTGACAGCGAGGTGGTTCACCCCCGGGGTAATTTCCTGCTTCTCACGTCAGTGCTCCCGCAAGGATGGAAGTGCTGCTGGTGGGAAATCCTCGATTAAAGCACCCTGCTGCTCACAAATGAGCTCTGAGGCACCGCTGGCCCAGGGGTCTGCCCACAGCTCCGGGATGCCTCAGGGATGGCTGCAAAGACAGTGGCATCCCGGTGAGAGTGTGGGGAATACAGCCAGAGGGGGCTGGGGGGTGAGAAAAAGGGGGCAAGGAAGAGAAATTAAATAAGAGTGGGGAAGAGACAGAAAAGGAGGAGAGAGTGGCACACAAAGAAAGAGGAAAAGGAGAGAAAGATAAAAAGAGAAAAAGGGAAGAAAGAGAGAAAGAAAGAGAGAAAGAGAGAAAGAGAGAGAGAAAGAGAGAGAGAAAGAAAGAAAGAAAGAAAGAAAGAAAGAAAGAAAGAAAGAAAGAAAGAAAGAAAGAAAGAAAGAAAGAAAGAAAGAAAGAAAGAAAGAAAGAAAGAAAGAAAGAGAGAGAGAAAGAGAGAGAGAAAGAAAGAAAGAGAGAAAGAAAGAGAGAAAGAAAGAGAGAAAGAAAGAAAGAAAGAAAGAAAGAAAGAAAGAAAGAAAGAAAGAAAGAAAGAAAGAAAGAAAGAAAGAAAGAAAGAAAGAAAGAAAGAAAGAAAGAAAGAAAGAAAGAAAGAAAGGAAAGAAAGACGTAAAATTAAAACAAAATAAAGAGAAAAAGGAAAATAAATAGAAAGTTTAAAAAGGAAATAAAAAGGAACAGAAAGGGAAAAGTCAAGGAAAATAGAAAAGTAAAGAAGGATAAAAAGAGAAAGAAATTAAAAGCAAACAAGAAAATAGAAAATAAATTTAAAAGCAAAACCAAAAGAAGGAAAGCGAGAGAGAAAGGGAAAGAAAGGGAGAAAAAGGAAGCAAATTAACTAAAAGAGGGAGGGAAGGAAACAGCAAAGGGCCGTGGGTGCTTCCAGCTGTTCAGATCCAGCAGTGCCACCCCTCCACAGCTGTGCTTTCCAGCCCTGTCCTGCTGGGCTGCAGCCCTTCATGGCACATGGAGGGCCCCAGGTGCACGGGGACCATCTGCCATGAACAGCCCCCTTGGCCCGAGGGACATTTTCCGGGCTCACCAGCATCCCCTTGCCCCTGGAGGAGGAGGCTCAGGTGGGATCAGGCAGCTGCAAAAGGCCTGGCCTGGCCACAGGAGCTGCTGCACCCAGATGGGGACAAACTGCAGGACACAAGGATATTAAAACTTCCTTTAAGCAGCAAAACCCACAAGTGTGTGGTGGCAGATGTGGCCAGAGCTGACTTGGAGCTCCTGCTCACAGCTGCTGAAGAGGCTCTCGAGAGCTGCAGCTGCTCACACACCCGGCTCTGCCGGCCAGCAGCAAAAACCTCCAAATGCTTCTTTTCTTTGTGCTGTGCAAGACAAAAGTTGGGAGATTTTCCATGAACTGAGAATTTTAAAAATGCTGTTCAGAGACAAAAGCGCTCTTGATTTTTAGCACTGCTTGGAGAAAATCCCAGTGAAAAACCAGGAAGCAAAATATATTGTGAAGTGTAAAGCTGCGCCACGCTGAAGAATTAAAAATGTTTCTTTGAAAGCAGTAAAGATCAGGGTGGTTAAGAGTTTCTGGGATGCTTCTTACAAGGGAAAGAAAGGAATTCCATAGATGTTTGACTACTTTACTTTAGTAAGTAATCAAAAAATCCCAATTTTAAAAAGGAAAGAGAGAAAAGGAAAAAAAATAGAAAATCAAAAGAAAAGGGGTTGGGCAAAACATGCACAGAATCCAGAATGGTTAAGAAAAATCATTTTTGCCCCACATCTCTCTGTCTCCCTGCTGAAGGCTGAAAGAAGAGCCTGTACAAACCCACTGTGATATGGAATTTACATAACTTAAAAAAAATTAATAAGAAACTTTGTGGAGTTTCATATTTTAAGTTTAAAAAACTTTGTAGAGTGTGGAAGCCCCATCCTTGGAAATCTTCAAGGCCAGGTTGGATGAGCAACCTGGTCTAGTGGAAGGTGTCCCTTCCTGTGGTGGGGGTTGAAACTGGATGATCTTTAAGGTCCCTTCCAACCCAAACCATCTGATGATCCTGTGACTCTGTGATTTGTGCCCCAGCCACCAAAACTGGGATGGCACTGGCGTGACCTTGCCCCGCACCAGGAGGGACGTGTGGGCTCCAATCCCTCAAGTTACCCCATGGTATAGCTATTAAGAATAATGTTTGAGCCCATTTGACCCCCATCTGTCCTAAGGATAAAAACCTGGATAAAGGTGACAATATTGAGCTCATCTCTTCCTAGCAGGTGGAGAATCCAGCACCACCCAGCAGGAGAAGCTGCTTTTGGAGTTTACACTCCATTGGACACCAGAAAATTCACCCTACAAGACCAACAGAGGCAGAAAAGTAGTTTTCAGTGTCAGTTCTTCTCAGGGCACTATGAACTTATGAAAAAAAAAATGGAAAGTGATGAGGACTAGGGTTCTGGGACCACTGAGAAGGGATGTGGTTGAATTTTCAAGGTATACCCATATGCTCTGATGGTAACTGATATCCATTTGCTAATTTCAGTGGTTATTAGCTTGTTTTATAATGAAATAGTGGTTTCACTGGTAGAAATATGTAACAGTATTCAAAGGATTTCAACATAGGGGTTAAAAAATGAACTGTGTGTGAAAGCCATGCTGAGGCCATGCCATCCTCTTCAGCTGAGGTCAGCTTGGTGCCACCCAATGAGTTTCACAGCTGGTTGTATCACATCTCTGGGGATACAGCTGTACCCACACCCCAGAGTGGGGCAGCAGGAGGATGTAGCTTCTGACCCTGACAGCTCCTTGTTTTGTCCATTGCTCCTAATTCTTCTGTTATACAAGACAATGAGCCATCAGTCATCCCTCAGGAATTCTCTGGACTTCTCTTGTATCTCTGTTCAACCATTTATTTTCCAAATCAGAGCATCTCTCCTCCCACGCCTTCAGTCACTCATGTTACTTTGCATGAATCTTTTCCAAACATCTTATTTCCTCTGAGTGCTGTGGGACCAAAATGTCACAAACTATGGACAGCAACATCCTAAAGCTCCCTTAGAACCTGAATCATCCACTGAGTCAATGTGGGTACGCCAGAGACATTTGTAACAGCACAATGACATTTTCTGCTCTGTTCTCCACTTTTTCACAATTCTCAGAGTCTGATTTGATTCACAGTGACAGAGATTGTGGCTTGATGCAAACGTCCTGAAAGGTGCCCCATAGTGTGGCCTGAGAAGGCTCAGGGCATGGATCTGTGCCCTTTTCTAGTGCCAGCTGGGCCAGCCGAGAGGACTTCACCCAGTCCCCTGTCACTGGCTGCCTTCATCTCTCTGGTAGCTCTGCTGCTCACGCAATGGACCCCTAGTTTATGTTCTGAAGCAGCTGGGGCTTGGTTTAAACCCTTCTAAAACATCATGCCTTTGCTAACCCATATTTTTAAGCAGGAACAGAAAGAGGGTGGAAGTTGCCAGCAGCAGCAGAGGGTGATCCACGCGTTGTATCGCCACTATCCGAGCTGGGAGCTCAGCAGACAGAGCAGTCAGGAACCTGCCTGGAGCCTGGAAGCAAAATCTGGTGTCTGTAAGGAGCTTGTGACCTAGGACAAGCAGCAGGACCATGACAGTGTCCCCAAGATCTGCTGCCTTCCCAAAGTGTCACCTTCATCATCAGGGTCAGGTTGAGTCCCATTCCCAGTTTGACCAAGATGCAGAAGTCCCCAGCTACAGATGGGCCAGGAGCACAAGCTGAACTTCCCCAAAACAATAATCAACCACTGACTTGAAAGGAAGTCCCACCTGTCCTCCCCTCCCTGGCTCTGTCTGAGAGCAGAGGCACCAGTGCTCTCTCAAAGAAGCTGCACTTGTGGTATTTTTGACCCAGCTGGAAGAAGGATGAACCATAAATATCACTTGACAGCTTAATCTCATTATATTTCCCAGCTCGATTTCCAGGCCAAAGGGGTTTGGCTTAGCTTCAGAGAAGCATCTGAACCCTCAGAAGTTGCTCCAAACCCAAGTCCTAAATCTTTCAATGGTCACCCATCAATGGGACTGGTGTCCTCTTGTCACTAGCTCTGCACTGCTGTGGCACAGTGCTTAGGCACAACGCATGTCACCACAGAGTTGCTCATCAATACCAACCCTCCATATTTCAAGCCACCACCTGAAGAGGAGGTGCCAAGGGTCATAAAAAAGCATGAACTCACTGTTGCTAAAAGGCCAAGAAGCAAATCAAAATCATCTCTTTGAGACTCTGCTGGGGGTGGGCAGATTAATGGACCACCAGCCACCAGAGGAGGCATCCATTAAATGCCAGCTGGAAAAGACATGCCCTTGATGGATATCTGCTGGGGTTCCAAGCAAATCACAGAAGGCCTGTGCAGTGAAAGCAAGTGGCAGCAGGAAATTATGATTGCTTATAAATTCCTAAGTCTGTGCTGAAGGGAGATGGAGACCACCGCTGCAGAGCCAGGGCAGGGCTGGCTTTGCATGTGTCTCTGTCCTGGTGGTCTGAAGAACAAAGAAGAAGCCAGGAGGGCGAGCAGACCTTGGGAACAGAGGGAGGCTGCAGCTGTAAAGATGAGCCAAGCTGTCTCTGTCAGCCTGGGAGCCAGGGAAAAGAGCTGGGTGGGGAGTGCTGGTTTCACTTCCCAGCGCTTTGTGCAGACGCTGCCTTGGTGTTACGGTTCACGTAGGATTGCAGCAGCCCCCTCTCAGCAAGGAACAGGCTCCAAAACTTCCTGCAAAAGCTCAGGCCATGTTCTGCCATAATTTTTGCCAGAGATTTGCCTTTCATCTCTTTGGGATGCAGCAGCAGGGGCAGGGCAGGAAGCTCCCACTACCTCTGGAGAAATTGACCCTTGATCCCAAACAACATGCAGGTTAGGGAGGGATTCATCCTCTTTGGTTTGCATTTCTCTGCCTTTAGGATCATGCTTCAGCCCAGAGTGGTGATCCCAGAGCCAGCTGGCTGAATTCTGTGTATCCAGACTGTGTATCCAGACCAGCAGAGCCTGGGCATGGACCAGGCTTCAGCCACGCACCACTTGCCTGACAGAAGGGCCAGCTGGCTCGTCCCAGCCCAGCCAGGCAGCTTCTACATAGCCCACATGATGGACCAGATAATGCAGCACTGCTGCCACCAGCTCTGTCCCTTCAGGAGCATTGTCCTGGATGGGGCATCCTCCCTGTGTCCACCCAGACTCCCAACCAAACCCCCAACAGCTACAGCTCTGGAGCTGTTCACCATGAGGCTGCCAGTTCCAGACACCCAACAGAGGATTTCAGGCTGAACGAAGGTTTTGGTGGCTTTTCCCGAGTAAGGAGAACAGCTCTGAGCTCAACAAAATGTTTTGTGAGTCGTGCAAGAGAGCTGAGCAGCATTAAGGACACAGCTGATCTTTCATAGAATAGCTTGGGTTGGAAGGGACCCTAAAGCTCAACCAGTTCCATCCCGCTGCCATGGGCAAGGACACCTTCCACTAGATCAGAATGCTCAATGCCCCATCCAGCCTGGCCTTGAACACTGATAGGGACAGGAGAAAAGTCCTGTACATGCATTCATCTTCTCCTGTCCCACCAGCATCTGGATGGCTCCTCTGTGCTCCAAGAAGAGAAATCTCAGCTCTCAAACTTATAAATCAAATATAAACATTACTGCCAAACACTTCCCATAAATCATCCTCTGGGATTTTGTGGCAGGGTTTGCTTATTTCCTCTTCATATTCCAGTTATTATTGGCTTTTTTGGGCACTTGGGCTCCTGTACAGGGCTTTTCTTTTCTGGGCTGATTCATGTAACAGTTTGGCTTCCCATAGCAGCTGCTTTGTAACAGGGGTGTTTGGGGGCTGTGGGGAACATGATAAGATTCTTATATATATTTTGCACAAGTGCACCTCCCTTGGGTACACTTTGTACCACATAAACCCAGCTCTCAGATTATGAACTCCACAAAGCTAAACTCATTGAAGTATCCAGAAATGAGTGGTGAGCTTTATCCACCAAAGACACTAAACATGCTACGTTTAGTCATTTCACTCACTGGAAATATCTCATCAGTCTGTAACGCAGATCCACTTAAATCAACCCTTGAACTGAAGTTCAGGAGAGCAACATCGAGGAAAACAAAGGGAAGAAATTCCCACTTGTAACATGAGCAGCTGCTTCCAAGATAAATGAGCACTCCATAATACAAGAGGCATGATGGGTCTCTGATGTCAAAATGTTGTCAGGGGACAGCAACCTATGATAGGATTTTTTTTCTTTTTGTTAAAAAAGCCATTAAGTGGCTTTATTAGTACAAAAATTCAAGGTCACCAGAGCATGAGTTTTTGCCCTTTACCTATTTTGTCTGGTTCCTAGAGGCCATGACTCTGGTTTTCATGCTGCAACGGTGCACAGGTGTGTTTTGTGAGCTGTGGGCAGCAGAGATTTGCATTTCATTTCCATTTCTGCCAGTGCATGGATGTTTTCCTGAATGAAGATGAAGCAGGGCAGGAGGTCCCATGGCTTGTGGCACAAATCCAAGCGGGCACAGGGTCTCCATCCTAGCAGAGACCCCGCTGCACCCAGGGCAGTGTTGCACAAGGGTTACAGGGATGGTGCCAGAAGATATAATTCTCCTTTTCTTTATGTTTAATGTCTCCCTCAGCCTGTGTGCCCCAGCCCTGGGGTGAGCCAAGAGCTTCTCCTGAAACCCCCTTGGGGTTTTGGGAGCTGCAGCTGGGTCTCTGAGCAGCTCAGGAGCTGGGGATGGGAGCAGTGGGAGCAGCGTGCCGGCTGCTCTGCCAGGGTCAGCGGGGACATGTCAGAGCTGCAGCTTTACAAACACGGAGCTGCCAAGTGTGACACGCCAGCCGTGGGATGCCCCACTGACCAGCTGTGCCTCACACAGCCGGGGGTGCCAGCCAGGACCTCGCTGCTGCCTTGGGAACGTACCCCCAGCCCGGCTCCCACCGCGGACACTGCACCTCACCTGCTGTGGGGGACAGGGAAAAACACCAGCGTGGGTAACAGGGCAGTGGCACTCGGGGTGGGACTCGCCTGACACTTTGGGGATGTGTGTCTGCTCCTCAGCAGGTCACCTCCAGTGATGAGCCCATCAATCTCTTAAAGCAAATAGCAATAATAAATAAAAGCAAACCCATTAAATTTTTGTTTGCCTGCTTTCCTTCTGTCAGCAGATGCTGTTCCCAGCCCTGAAAGGCTCTGCTGCAGCTCTGCCCCTAAACCAGCCAGCAAGGGAAGAATTGCTGTTGACATTGGCTGTGTTGTAATTGGCCTTTAGGGCTGACCCCTTTAATTAGATTAACAGGGGCTGGTTCATTCACTCTGGGGGCAGAGTTGGGCAGGGACCCCTCCAGGACCCACTCCCACTGTGTCAGGGCTTCCTCTGAGCTGTTCCCTGCAATCCCACACCTCCTGCTGCCACTGTTCCCTCTCTTGGGCACCTCAGAGATGCACGGGACAAAGTGGGGAATGGTGTGAGATCTGGGCTTGTGTTTCTCCCCCTACCATTTGCCATTTCCAGTCTAAAGTAAGCTGAGGAGGTTAAAAGCAATTCAGAAACAGCCCAGGAAGAGAATAGGGGTGGTGAAGAAGGGGAAGGAGGAGAAGCCCTCCCTGCTCTCCCTGTGCCAGAGGAAATAATTTAGTGTTAAGTGTCACCTCAAAGAGTTAAATCAACCAGAGTACATTGCAAAAAGGCATTTTAGCCATTTCCATAGATAATGGTTAGGTCATGTCAAGATGCTGGCTTTCACGATGCTATCAAGCCATCCATAATTTAATGTTTAAAATGCAACCTTAGCAATACAATTAATACTGTTTTATTAGCCCACAGAGGCTTCATGTAACTACTTAGAGCCATATAACACCAGCCCATCTCACAGCCCCATATAAATTCCTCGGGTAAGATAAACTTTTAGGTCTGCAGTTGCAGGCACTGAAAATCTGCAGAGCCAGCAGAAAGTAAATGGCTTTCCTGTTTGATAGAGTATCACTTTGGAGGAATGCACCTCTGGCTTCTCTGCAGAGAAACGAGTTGGTGCCAAGACCTTGGGGAGGAGGCAAGTACAGGACATACCTTGGGAACGGTCCTAAATCATCTTTCTGCTTCTCACTGTCCCTCTCCCTCTCCCTGGGTACCTCTGTCTCCTTCACACCCACACAAACACACACCCATCTCACAGGTTTTCTCTCTCACATGGAACAGGACTATTTGTGCATCTTGCACTGCTTTCAAACAAAAGCCCTCCTGCCTGCCTGCTGATGGGTTTCTGACACTCAGGTATCCCAAACCAGGTGTTCTGCACCCCCAGCCTGGCCATCCTGGACCCCAGCAGGTTTCCTGCCATGTAAGGCAGCTTAAGTTTGGATTCCTGAAGCTTGGATGTCTCCACCTGAGCCAGCCATTCCTGCTCCCCTGAGAGGCAGTGCAAGGTGGGAAGCATTCACAGTGTGTTATCCATTTGCCTCACTGGAGACACCTCCTTTGGGATGAGTTGAACCCTGGACACCACTGGCCAAGTGTCTACTGAGGAGCAAGGAGTGCAGCCTGAGATGCAAATATTTTCCTAAATGCAGCTGAATCTCTCTCTCAAAAGCCATTGCTGATACTGGAGATACCTGTGGAGCTCATGCATGCAGAGACATTTGATGTCCTCAGCAAGGGCCACCCAGCCAGAGGGCTGGCACAAAGTGCACTGGGTCACATGAAACTTGCTCTTTCTGACTTGTGCCACATCACCTTTCTCTGGTACCTGCATGTGCCTCTTCCCTGCTGTGAGATCATTCTCTCTGTGCCCATCTGGGACCTGGTGCAAGACCCTGCACAGGGAGGGAACCAGCAGTGCTTGCCCAGTGCAAAACCCCTCCAGATACCATAGCAGATGGAGGCTGTAGGAGGTGCAGAGGTCCTGGCCTGTACAGTCCTTTTTATGATTAGTCTTCAGCCAGCTGTGACCCTAACCAGTCTCTGGGATTGCCCTGACTTGGTGTCTCAGTTTAACTCAGCCCAAGGCAGCACGTCCAAGTGCAAAGGCTTGAAGTGGACCTGGTTCTCCTGCTGAACACGTGCCCACAGAGCTGCTCACCCACGGACACCAGCACAGAGCCAATGAGGTACCTTAGCCAGGAGCCAGGCCAGACTAATTGTGCTCTGCTTTCCCTGGGCCCCGTGAGCCTCCCTTTGGCTCATGCAAGCTGTGGCCATCTCACTTCCACGGGCAAGAAGAGACCTCAGTGGGATCTGATCAAGCCAGGTTTTCCCATGGGCAGCACCAGTGGCCCCAGCACCATTCAATCCTCATGTGGGGCTGAGGAGCATCAGGTGCCCTGTGCCCCAAAAGCCATCCCTGCCCCAAGGCTCTTCAAAACCAATACATAAAGAAGAGAAAAAGGAGAAGTGTTGCCAGACTGCTATGAGCAATATAGAGAGGAGGTGGCAGATCCAGACTTAGAGGTGCTGTGGCAAAGGTGAGGTTTTGTGGCTCTCAGATCTATGCCCACTGAAGCCACCCTATTCTTGTGCTCATCCACTGCAGGGTGTATCCCAGGGACTGCTTGTCTACTCCATCAGAATAAAAAGCCACTCTGGCACTGTCATCTCCTTGTGTTTAATATTTTCCATATTTTTCTCCCTTAAAACTTTGTCTTCTCTAAATAGGTTCATCTCTGCTTTTATGTTGAAAATAATTTTTGAGATTGTCTTCTTGTGAAGAGGAGTCAGAGTCTGGGAACTTTAAAGAGGTCCAAATTCCCAGGGTAAATAAAGATTCCTTCCTTCTCCACCATATCTGCATTAAGGTTTTATTAAATGTCAAGGTCCTACAGTGACCTCAGGGTTTGCAGGGACACAGTTCTGAGTCCAGGGTTTCATCTCCTTTGTCTTCCACACACCCTGACATCCAAAGATACAGGAATAAAGAGAAGAATTCACTCAAATATGTTTTGCAATTAAAGTAGAGGCACCTATTAAAAAGTAAATGGGCACCCTGCCCCCAAATTTCCTCAGGTTAGGGCCAGCCTTTCTGATTATTCCAGCCTACACTTCCTGTGTGTTTTAATTATTTTACCCACACTAACGCAAACACAGAGAGTGAAGATAGACCAGGCATCCCAAATCAGTTTAATGAATGTCCTCATATGAGACGATTCTCTTTCATAATGACTGAGAGGGATGAAAAATATAACTCTCTAGCCTAGCTCCCCAAGAAGCAGCCCCAAAGATATGAAAAAAAAAAAAAAAAACCACAGAGCAATTCATCAGAAGCAGCAGGAGAGAAAAGCTAATTAGAGCTGGAGACGTAAAGAATGAAAAGCTGAGTATGGAGGGCACTTTAGGGAGAAAAAGGAGGGGAGCTCGAAGAGCCACAAGCCTTAATCTGTTGTGTGATCTGTAGGACTCACTAAACACCTGCACGAGAAGGAGAGAGCTTGTGCCTCCCACATGCTGGCAGAAAATAATGGCTCTGGGGGAAACACACCTTTCATACTTACCGGTTTTGTTCCTGGAAGAAACCTTCTGTTTCTGCCCTTGCTTCATCTTCCCTTTCTTTTTCCTGCCTACAAGCTGCCCCTGGCTGCCCTCATTTGCAGGGATGCTGGTGTGAGTATTTTCCCTCCATCTCCTCCTCTTCCCCACTGGCTCTGCCCCCTCTCAGCACCAGCATCATCTTCCTCGCTGCAGCAGGGAGGTGAGTTGGGTCAGGCTGGCCCCACGCTGGGGCCAACCCTGCTCCTGGCACGATGCTGGGCATCCCCTGCAGCCTCCAAGGACAGGGTGAGCCACCAGGACCTGCTGTGCTGGCTGCAGGATCCGCCCATCACCCAGGGCAATGGTAAGAAAACATCCCTGTGCTCGCTACTGGGTTGATCCTTGTTCGATGTTGAAATCAGGGCATGGAAAGGACAAAGGAAAACATAAACCAGCCCATGCTAACCCAGCAGTCACGGTGCTGCCCCTGCAAGGAACAGCAAAGCTCCAGTGCCCTTTGAGCTGCTGTACAAACAGCCAAGCAGGTCCTGCCCCGGAGCACTCCCAGCCTGAAAAGCCAAAGGAGGGAGGGCGATAATCCTTTTCTCCTTGTTTCTCCAAACACAGGCTTTAGGCAGTTCTGTTGCACAGAAATCTGAGGGCTCATGTAGAGGGGATCAGCATCCACCCCTCTGCCCATGGATGTGGTTTATTGGGCTGGTTACAATCACCCTGTGCTGTAGTTTGGCAGATTATTATTTTTCAATGTCTGCTTTAAGCCTGTGGAGCCTTTGAACACCACAGCAGTAAATAATGGAGAGCAGTGGACAGTGCAAGCATATTTCCAGGTTTTTAATGCTGTTAATGCAAATGTGGGTTCAGACCTTCATGGGCTAAAGCTGCCTGGATGTGGATGGTGTCAGAAGGTCTCACTCCTCACCAGGCAGCAGAACACCCTCCTTTGGGGCAGGTGCAGGCTCACAAGGGTCTCACAAGGGTCTCACAAGGGTCTCACAAGGGTCTCACCCTTGTCTCACAAGGGTGAACCTGTTGGTCACAAAAAAACCACCACTCCTTCTTCCTCACCTATCAGAGGGCAGCAATTTTTCCCCAGAGGCATGTGCTCCAATATCAAAACAATTCCCAAAAATCAAGAGTGAGGGCCGGATTTCCATCACCAGCCAGGACCACCAGCTCCTGGGCATTCCTGTGCTCTCAATGCTCTTGTCATTTACTTGGCTCTCTGCAACTTGGCTCTCAGACCAATGGGATAGGAGCAAGACAGCTGAGCTGGGTGCCTGTCTTCTTCCTTGTCCCTCTTTAACCTACTGAGGTGTCAGGTGAAATCTCTTAGAGAAAGTTGTCCTGAAATGCTCCTACATGTGGTGAAAGAGGAACGTGGACTTGGTGTAAAGCAGGGCCCAGCTTTGCAGGGACAGGGCTGGGATTTTAGAAGGGCTTAGAAACAGGACTCCTGCAGCATAAATCCTCTCTATATTTTCCCTATCAGCAGAGTGTTCCAGATTCAGGTGTTGGCTGCACAAATCCTGGGCTAGTAGAGAGCAATGGATTACTAGCAAACAAGGGAAAAGCAAGAAGAAACCTTTGGCAGTGGCCAGCTGGTCATTTAGCATGAACTAGTTTATATTTATCAATATAAATCAGTGCACAGGTTATTTCTTACTGTAGAGGAAATACAGTTCTTGTAGGATATATTTAAGGGAAGCCAGACTTTGCCTCTCCCACTGCTGTTAGACTGCTTACATTTCTAGTGCCAATTGCCTGTGTCCCACTGTTTAGTGAGAGGAGGATTTCAGGCAAAGGGTTTTATTCTCTTGTATTTAAACTCAGATAAAATCAATTGCATGGGAAATATCCATGCAAGAGAAGTGTTCCCCAGTGCAGGCTTTAAATCCTGTGTTGGTTTCTTTGCCTCACTTTGTTCTGAGCCCACATCTGTGGATTTTCAGATTTTTCACTGTGAATCCACATCAAAGTGGTGTCCAGTCCTTTCTAGGAGGGACTTCATTTCTCAGTGTCCGATCTCTTTTAACACATGCTTTAACATTAATAGAAGCACATTAAGAGGCATTAGGAAGTGGAGCAGGGGAACTGCCCTACCAGATCGTATAACTAATTGCTTTGCTGCTGGTTCTGTGCTTCCTATTCCTGTGACATTCCTTTGAAGTCAGAGTGGGATGCTCTGACATATCTGGTACATCAGGGAGCACTGAAAGGTTACTGCTTCCTAACTAAATAAGAACAGAGGAATGGTTAATTCCCTTTGTCTGGCGTCCATCACACAGCAAGGTCAGTGTCACATGTTGGGGAGGATGCTAAACTGGACACATGTTGGGAATTGGTAGCTACAGGATGCTATACATCCTCTCAAAACCCCTGGAGTAGAAGCAGTGATGGAAAAATAAGAGAAAAAAAAAAACCTAAGTGGATTTGCTGTCACTTTAGGGACATGGTTGAGAATGCTTGATGGGACAAGTACATATGGACTTGCAGGTGCAGACTGGCCGTGCTTTGCATAGGATCCTGCCGAGTGCTTGCTGGATAGTTTGTTTGATGCAAGTAGATTTTTCACTTTGCACCAGCCATCTGTCTCCACGGCTGTACTGAAGCATCCCACAGACAGCATGCTACGGAGCTGCAGCACAGCCTTGTCACAGTCATGCTGCTGAAAAACCTCTCGTAACATCTCCTTTGATAGATTTTCACATCCCTCTCCACCTCGTGCATGAGAACACAGCGCAATCAGACCGAAAAATGCTTTACACAGGGGAACAGTAGCTGAAACAAAGTATTGGGCTAATTTATCTTGTGTTGAGGCAGGTTTTGCAATCTGTAGTTATACGTCCTGATGTCATGGAAAAGCAGCGATCAAGAGAAATTGAAGTTTTTTCATCTATACCCACTCTCTATTCCAGAGTAGGCACTCCCTACACACCTAAAACTCATGTCCCCAAGCATATTATCACATAGACTATTTAAAATGCCACCCCTGAGCACAACTACTTTTGGAGGAATTCCAAAAGGTTCAGGCACTTGGTTCAAGTCTGAGTGGGTGTTGTGTGGTCTGGCTGTGCACTTGCAGTCAGGCTGGGCTCTTACACATCCTGGTTTTAGCTGGCTTGGAAATGCCCCAGAAATGACAGAGACACTCAGCTCTGCTAACTGAAGCCCACAGCTCCCCACCATAACATAGATGTAGCCACAGGGAAGCACAAGATGGGAGCCAGATGAAGTAAATGCAGCACCAAAAGGACCTAATCGCTGGTTAGAAAGAGGTGTGGTCCATTCTTCACCACCTAGTCATTAAATTAGGATGTGTTGTCCTGCCAGGAGCAGAGGCCCATTCAGCTGCCAGCTATTGGTAGCAATACAGGACTTGGCACTGATGCAGCCTCTGGCCTCCTGCGTGTAAGAGATCAAACATGACTGCTGCAACTGTCCTTTTGGATCCGCTTTCCTGCTGTGCAGCTGGCACTGAATTGTTTGGGAATGAGCCTCAGTCAGATTTTTGTGACAGTTGTTCTTTTTTTTTCCTTTTCTCTAGAAAAGGTTCTTGCTGTGTGTTTATCCTCCTGGCTCGTACTGGGAGCAGCTGGGGTGACACAGGGAAGGTTGGTGAAGTTCCACTCAAAGTACAAAACCTCTTTTCCAGGATCCTTAAAGTCTCTGTGGTTGAAAACAAAACTCTTGAGTTCAAAGAGAGTGCTTCCCACATAACAGCAAGTTCTCAAGAGAAATCAGTAATTTCTCTCCCCAGTTAAAAAAGAAAAAGGCCAAAAGCCAAAAAAGCACCATAAAATCCCACCTCTGCAGCTGATGTCTCACCATTTTTCATCCTGGCTGGTGGAGCAGCAAAGTTCCACTGTGGGGAAAAGAGCCTGAAACCCAGCCATGTGCTCTGGGAATGCAGAAGACACAGAGAGGAAGATGAGCACGAAGCCAAGAAGCAGCAGAAAATGAAAATGAAACCCTCTGGCTGCACAGCTGGAGTGGGGCTGGCCCAGCCACCCATGCATGGCAGGCACGCCCCTGCCCACTCCTGTGGCAAGGTGAGGGATGTGCCAGGCTGGGATCCATTAGGTCACTTCCCAAAGGGCACCAAAGCACGGCAGTGCCAGCATCGGGGTCCCTGCCACCACGCAGGGAGGTTGATGACATGGAGCCCATGCCCAGGGTCACACAGCAGCTTTGCAGGACAGCTGCATGAGCTTCAGGAAGCATGAGGAATACTTGCGCCAGGACAGCAATTCCAGATGTCCAGGGTGCCTTAGAGCAAAGCTTCAGCTGGGATCCCCTCCTGGCCGCAGTGAGGAGAAGTCATCGAGTTCAAATCTCTTTGGTTTAAATGTGCAGAGCTCCACTGAATTCAATTAGTTTTGGATTATGTCTATCCCTGGAAGAGTCTGTGTCTGTGACAGGACTGAACCCTTCCCAAAATGAGGCTTTAGCAGTTCAGCTCAATGGAAATATTAGATTCACTTCTAGTGACAGATGAGGCAAGACTTGTGCATTGGGTTTTAGAATGCACACCCACACAGACGTACACTCATACACAATATTTATGTTAGGATTCACTAACCTCCTTTTGGAATGGGGATCGAAATACTACAGTTTCATGGAAATTACTCTAAATTTATATATGCAGTTTATTAGAGTTTGATATCCTTTCTGTGGGATTCGAAGAACCTTGTGAGCTTTGGGAGATTCATGTCCTGAATATGGCATTCAGTAACTTGGTTTGAAAATTCTATAGTAAGGTTGCTAATCTCAAATAAATCTGGTATGTTTTTTCCTTAACCATATAGAAGGAATCACTGATAGAGTCCCCAATGAACCACATGCAACCTGAATTTTTTAATACTCCTGTCGATGTGCACATCGATCCCTTCCCTTCCAGGCAGTGGAACTGATATTGCCTTGCATATACCACCACGTTTCTCAGGCTGGCTTTCACACCACAGAAATACTGTTTCTCATTTCCCACTAGACACTTTGGAGTCCAAAGCCTCTCCCGCAGCCTGATCCTGCCGAGGGCTGCAGGGGTTGCTGGGGCACCCAGGCATCCTGCAGGGGATGATGAGGAGATGCTTTGTGAGAGCTGAGTGCCAGTGCAGGGGAGATGTGCTGACCTGATTCTCCACCCTGATTTGCATGTGTGGTGTTAAGGGAAAACGCTGTATCCTATTAAATTAACAAACTAGCACATTCCATCAGCTGGTTCTCATGCCCTCGAGGCATCCTCTGGAGGTTTCCTCGACATGCCAATGAAACATTCAAACTACAAGACAGCCCAGTCACTTCCCATCCATTTTTTATGGTACCATGGAAACAAAGAGCGCCTGGCAATTCCGTCTTTAAGCTTTCAATAAATCACTCCACAACTGTAAGAGGTACATGCCTTCAATGCCCCTGTGTTTCACTTGGCTCCCCTGGGCTAAGCAGCCTTCTGCCCCCTTTGCCATCTATTCTCTAGCCCCTGTCACCCTGTGGCCTCTGCTCCCCAAATAGCCCAAAGGGGTTGGGAGCAGACTGGCTCCTTTCAGGCTTTGTGCTTGCAGACATTGGAAGGAGTCCTGTACATGTGCTGGGACGATGTGAAGCCAGAGCCTTACAGGCAAAAACAGTTTTGCAACAGCTTTTCCAGCCAGAGAGGAGACTGAGGGCCATGGGACAGACTCAGAGACTCCACTGTCACAAGAGTCACCTTTTGTCCTGCCACTGGGAATGCTCCCCCAGCCATTTCTGGGCTTTGATGTGTCCATCAGAGCAGATTTTCCCTTTTTGAATCTTACAGCCACTCTCACTCTCAGTCAATGTCTGCCTGCGTGCAACCTTTTCTCTGCTATTCAAATATCACCCTCCTGCAGAGGTCAGGGATGTGTGGAGTCCCCCGAGGTTGTATTTGTTGTAGGTACTGGCATGTGAGCAGTCGTGGCATCTGCCCTGGATGAGAATGAGCTCCTCAGCTTTCCACACACCACAGCAGGGAGCAATTGAACAATTCCTCCTCAACTCTTGTGTGTTTGGCCCAGCTAAAGTCTGATCGCTCTTCCTTTCAGGGATTCGTTTCCTGGGTTGTCCCTGAGATACTCACTAGAAAAGTTCCCAATGGAAGACTCAGAAAAAGGAAAGAGAGAAGAAAAAGGAAAGCCAGAGCTATGCTTTTTCTGTCCCTCCTGTCATTGCAGGAGAGCTGAAACCTACAGCTCCTAGCACCCAGTGGGGCTGGAAACCCTCTCAAGCCATATTTGAGATCACTGCCTGATTGACAGGTCAGTTGTGTGGCTGGGTCCAAATTGCAACTGCAGCATCTGAAAGTCAGAGTTGGCCCAGGTTCTTCCAAGGAAGAAAGATGGAAGTGGTTTCACCAATATGTGCTGCAGCTCAGCAGAAAGCTGCCCGTGACTTTAGCACTGGTGTTTGCTGCAGATGTTTGTGTGTGCACATCTGTGTTGTGGAGTTCATCCTGGTCTGTATTAATTCCCCAGTTTTTAGTGGTGTTAAGAGTGAGAGCCACAGCTTGAGCCATCAGTAAGGGATGAATGGGACCTTCCATTGGAAGCTGTCTGTCAGACAGGATTGCTAAAGTGTGTCTGCATGCAAAGGTGCCCAGCTTGACTGCCTGGCTACTGCCCAGTGCTGATCAGCTCCCTACTGACAGAAATTGCTGAGAATCTGGAGCAGTAGAAGTCAAAGGCAGAAAAAAAACCCTCAAAACCAAAAAAGCCTAAATCAACCCAAACTTCCCTTTGATTTCAGGGGGCTTTAGATCAGGGCCTTCATTGATTTCTCAGTCCAGAGTCTCCTGAGGGTGAAAGCGCATCCCAAAAAACCAAAAGAGGCAAGGGAAGGGAGTGGAGGTTTTGCCAGGCTGTCCTGGCTCTGCTTGCATTAGGGGCAGCAAGGTTGCCAGAGAACAAGGAGTCAAAATGAACATTAAATTAAGAAGCTGCTGAAGTAGGGAACAGGGAACCATTTGCAGGAGCTCTGGCTGTGGTGATCCCACCAAATAAAACAACTCCAAGCTGGGTCTCATGTCCCCATGCTGCAATCCCACCAGCTCCAGTGGATTAATCCTGTGGCACCAAGGCTGGGATGTTGGGTGGCTCTGCATTAACCCTTTTGCTCCTGAAAGCTGCCTTCCCATTTCTGTCCTGATGGCTTAAATTAACATCCCATTATGTTGCTTTCATCTATAAATTGTCAGAATCTGCCTGGACTCCCTTGGCAAGATAGGATTTGTGCCTTTGCCAGACAAGGCTGGCACATGCAACAGCCGTGAGCTGCTCATGGGCACTGGCTTCATTAAATATTAATGGTCTAAATTCCTCTCCAACAGCTAATAATAAAAGGGACCATTTAAGTTTATTCTGACTCAGGTGAAGAGGTTTGGATTCATTGGGAAGCTGCTCAGTGGTGTTTCTTAAATGCTTGAGTCCTGTCTTCCACCAAGAAGCTGCACCACTTGTAAAGTTAAAACACTGTAAGGGAGGTGGTGTGGTGGGGCTGGTCCCAACTCTCCTTCAGCATGGCCAGCCCTGAGCAGGCTCCTTCTCCAAGCAGTGGACACAGGGCTTGGGGACAGCCTGTCCCATCACAGCCAGCTTACTCTGCTCCCACACATGGCCACGGGCAAGTCTGTAGCTATTTCTGATTGCCTCTCTCCTCATCTTGAACAAAATTGACTTTTCCAATGAAAAATATCTACAAGCAACCAAAAATACTTTGCTTTTCATTAATTTGGAGAATGGCTTACAATAGTGAGTTGGGTTGCTAGACATTTTAGTTTGGTGTGGTTGGAGGAGAAGGTAAACTTTCCATTCATGATACATGAGAAAAAAACTCCAAAAAGCAGTTGTTAAGCATCTCTGGATTGGAGACCCCAAAGAGTTTGGGCAAGGGAATGAGAAGCAGCAAAGCCAGGCTGCATCACACCACAAATCCACCCCGAGTGCTGCTCACCAGCCCGCTCCACTCACCCTGCACTGGCAGCTTATCTGCTGCCACAAAGGTCTGTTTGCTTTGGCACACGTTTACCTGCACATTTGATAAAAGTTCTCCTAATTCTGAGAGCTGGGGAGGAATGGACCATTCCAGGGCGTTAAGCAGCCTGCTGCATCCCCACACCCCCTCCGAGCTTCCCTGCAGGCCGAGCCAGGAGCAGGATGTGACCCCGTGCACTTGCTCGCGGTCCTTTGCTACCGGAGGGGTTATTTCAAGGCTCCCCTTCACCGGCTTCAGATTCCTCTTCCCCTTTTGTACTTTCAAAAGAAAACATCTGTGAACGGCTCGTCACAACAAACCCCTGCCAGTGTCTGATCTCTTACGATAACACGCTCTAATGAGGTTATAGCTCTCCTGTCTCGCAAGCGCTCCGGAGCTGCTCGGGCTGAATGAGACGGGAGGTAATTAGAGTGACATGCTTTCGTGCTCAGAGAGAATAAAGTAACACGAATTTCCTGAATGGGCAAGAGCAGTTTGGCCTCAGCTGAGGGAAATAACCAGGCAGTGATCTAATTCACTTTACTGTTAATAGATTGTTATCTGCGGAGCCCTAGTGCAAACATGATAAGCTGTAAAGAAATACAGATGAAAGCCAGAGCTCCGAGGGTTGCAGAGATGCACGTTCAGCCCAGCGTTGGTCTCCTTGGCTTCAGCCCAGCTCCACTTTCTGCTCATCCCTGGAGCTGGCTGGGGTGATAACACTCGAGTAGGGCTGTGCAATCAAATCTCTTCACGAACTGCAGGATCATTTGGCTCCAGCACCAGTTTGGGAATTCCATGATTTGCCTTGTGGAGTCTAGTGGGAAGTGGTGGAGCCAAAAACTCTCCGTGGGTTCAGGCTTTGACTCTGGCTGCTGTGCCCCATGTGGAGGGGGAGTGTGGTGTCAGCAAGTGATGCTGTGGTCCCCCAGTGAGTTCCCCCAGCTGACTGAGCACGTCTGCCTTGGTGCAGCTGCAGTCACAGCCATCTTCTGGCACAGCATCCCTTCAATGCTGTGACTGCAGGCAGAGAGCCCCCCATGCTGGCTTCATCCTCCACACCCCTCCCTGTCATGGCCCCGAGGTACACGGGAGCTGCTCCCATGTGCTTTGGAAGGACAGCACTCCTACAGTTTGTACCAGGGACGAGTTGCAATTAGAGAACCAGGGTGAAAGTGGGTCTGTGAGCGTCCTCTACCTCCACAAACAAGAAACCAGTCCTGATGTACACCAATTTGGCCAAAGTACTTTGTCTGGATTCCATAAGCATGCCAAGCCATTGCCAATCACATCCATGATGCTGTTCCCTCTCTTCTCCCTGAGTTTATCACCCTTGTGTCCAGCCAAGCCAGCTGCCAGCACAGACACACCACGCCCTGCTCAGACATCAACTCTGATTGTAGCTCTTCTTTGTCGTGGTGTAAAACTTCCTACCCTTCCAACTGTGGGAAGCTCAGGACATCCATGGGGACCTGGAAATTTGCTTCCAGTGCCCCTGGTCAGGATGAATTTCTGCATGACCGAGGTGATGCAGGAAGGGGATCCATTGGGGTCTGCCCAAGCGTGCAATGATGCAGAGTGTAGTGGACAAGCTGAGCAGGAGCAGGATCCTTCCTCATGGTTGTGGGGTGAAGCCTCACCCTCACACAGCCTTTCCTCCCATAACCTCCATACTGCCCTGGCCTCACATGTAATACACCATGTCTTTTATTCATTTTTTCTTTCCTCAGGCAAGAATGCTGTCAGCTTCCCAGGCAGGTTTGAATGTGTCAAAAAATGTAATCTCTTCAGCCAGATTTAGCCTACTTTTGGGAAGCGAGTGTGCTCTGATTGCTGCTTCCCTGACAGCTTCATTAGAGCTGAGAGAACCCCAGCCCTGCCTGCCCCATGTCTCCTCAGCCAGCACCCAGCTATTAGAAGAACAACAGCACAGCTCCTTATGTCACTCTCCTCAGCATTTCCAGGAGCTGTTGGGTCTCTCCAGGCCTCATTTCCTCACTTCTACCACGGAGAACTTACAATCTTTTCTTCCCAGTTATAGCCAGTTTGATGGCAAAGCCATGATGGGACTGGAAAGATCCCTGCTGCAGTTTTGCATCTCCCTGGCGTCCCACTGGAGCCTCTAAATGTGCTGCACAGCAAACATGAGTATGTGCTGACCCTCCACATGGTTCTTTGCCACTCCTCCTGTACAGCAATGGGCAGCCAAGGCCACAGACATGATAACCAGTGTGGGGCTACCCAAATGTCACCAAACTTGGGCAGCTGAAACATATCCCCAACAGGTCCAGTGGTCAGCCAGGCCATTAGAAGCACAGTCCTGGCCAAGCTCGGGCCATTGAACTCTTGCCACAAGCCAAGGTTCCCAAGGTTCAGGCTGATGTTTGATCCAGGGACACATCCTTGACCCTGTCCTGAAGAGGAGGAGAGTTATGTATGGGCATGTAAGCTCTGCCAGCTGCTGTCTGTGCCCATGAGCAAGTTTTTTTTTTTTTTTTTTTTTTTTTTTTTAATTTT
>VXAX01007848.1:86061-97443 GCA_013399835.1 Leptocoma aspasia | reverse complement strand
TTTTTTTTTAAATTTTTGTTTTATTTTATTTTATTTATCTATTTTACCTAACTAATTTTATTTAACAATATAGACTTAACCCTGGCCACTCTTCAACCCATCCTTAGAATGCTGCCTTTGCAGTAATGTCATGCCAAGTGCACGGGGAGCAGCCTGACTTCCACTGCGAGTGCCAAGAGGGAGTGGAAGAGGCACAAACCAGCTCTCACTCAGCTGGAGCGTTTACTGAAGGCTGCAATCTTCCAATTGCTTGAAGAGCTGTCATTAGACAGTTTAAGATGGCAGATTGCTAAATTGCTTTAAGGCTGGAGCCAAGCAGCACCCAACAGGGCCCTCTTTGCTGTGAGGATATGTGTGCACCACAGTCCTTTGGTGTGACGGAAGAGGAAAATCATTGTTGTGCCTCAAGCATCCTGCAGGGCTGGGAAGGGGCACAAGTCACTGTGGAGATAAGGGGGATGAGATACAGGGACGGGAAGGAGAGCATGCAAGAACAGAGTGCCAAAATCTCTCTGTTACCCAGTGTCTGCCCCATGGTCTTTTGCATGTTGTTTTCTGTCACTCACCGCTGACACTTTCCTCCTGTGACAGAAGGAGATGATATTTTCTGTATCTTTTCCAGACCTGGTGAGACTGACCTGGAGGAAACATCTCTGTGACCTCATCAGGGGTCAAGCAAGGAGCTGGGGCAAGGGAGAGAGGCTGGGAGGGAGAGGAAAGGACTTCTTTGCATATTATCTGGTTCAGGAGAGTTTCAGGATCCACCAAGAAGCTACCTGCTACAAACCAAAGGAGTTTGGTTCTGCAACTACATGTTACTGGCAGGGATCAGACCATCAGCCTCCCCTTAAAGCAGCCAACATGGACAGTTCCAGTCCCTGTCCTGAAAAACCCAGTGGTGCACTTTCTCCCACCTGGGGCTGCAGCTTTCTCAAGAGAGAGCGAAAACAGCAGCCAGCACAGCAAAAACCTGCTGACAGGACTAATAAAGCAAAGCAGCAGGCTTTGGTAGCAGCCTCTGCAGGAATACAGGACCTGGATATTTTCTCCATTGAATGTATCCCTTCTTCCACCGTACTCACCTACTGCCTGTCTCTAGCTCCTCAAGTCCACTTGGACTCTCTATTTTCAGGCCTTCAAGAAGTGTTGGTTGGTCCCACCTCCAGTCCCAACATCTTGGAGAAGAAATACCAGATCTGCCTAGCAGTGGAGTCTAAAGCTTACTTTTCTCTGGGATTATCTACTGTGGTTCTCACTGTTGGCACCAACTCCACTGAGGAGCCCCTCCACTGGGTGCTGGATTTTGCAGGGAAATGCTGCTCTTTTTTGGGTTTGAGGCTTCTCCTGGTGGGTGTAAAGGGTGCAATTTGTCTGTGCTCATTGGGGTCACTCTGCCTGCTGGGAACCCCCCGGTGCTGGTCTCACTCTTTCCAAAAGCTCTTGTCAGCCATCCAAAAGCTTTGTATCAACACAGCACTTGCTAACCCCAGCCAGTGATGAAACATCTGAAATGTCTCCCCAAGGCTCCTGTGACACCTAATTTTGGTAGAACTGGACGATTTGCCCTTGGGCTTGTGCATGCACTTCCAACCTGTTGGATGCTTTAGGGAGAGACCTTTTGATCCACTGGTCCTGAAAGGGAAAAACCACTCAGTGAAGGTGCATCTGGGTCTATTTTGTCTCCCCACAGGAATTTCCCCTTCTCCCCTAAGTTTCTCCATTTCCTCCAGGTCTCCAGACTCCCAGGTGCCTGCCAAGCACACATTCCACCAGCCCTCTGTGCACACTCCCACCCCTGCAAAATTAAAACACGTGACCTCTATAAATCCCCATCAAAGGTCTTTATTCTTGTGCTATTCTCCTTGCTGTTGTTCACTCTGAACATGGATGTGACAGCCAGATAAAAGGCATCATTCTCGAACGAGCTAATTCAAGTTAACCACTGCAGGGAGGAGGACCGAGCAAAGCCAAAGCACTCTGGCATTTTGATGTGCAACAGGGGTTTGAGCCTCCAGCTCATTTTTAGCTTCTGAAATCCCAACTGTTAGCCAGACACTCCCTGAATGCTTGGCAGGAAGCAGAAATTGAGGAAACATGGCTTCCTTTGCATCTGTGTCCCAGGATTTTGCTGCAGGAAAGGGAGGTTAGCTTGAAAGATGGGTATTTGAAAAGGTGATCCTTGTTCCCATTTTGGGGCAAGTATTAGGAGTTTAACCCTCGTGGTTCCTTTAGTTTTCCCTTCCTTTTCCTCAGAAAATTTAGGATGCTCTGGGACACATCTCATCCTGCCAAATTTGGTTGAAGTCAGCAAGCCCATATATTCTTAGATACATAACAGAGGACACTAAGAATGTATATTTTTTGGAGTTTTGAAAACTAACTTTTTTTCACTAAACAGTTAGAAGGAACTATGAGCAGAAAAGCCATGTCAAAATGGTCTGACACTTTTCCTCTGTTCTCCTTTGAGCTTGGGTGCTTCTGGGATATACACTAAAAGTGAATCTCCAGCGCCTTGAACAAGAAGATGCTCTTAGTGCAAAAAAAAAGTAATGGAATTACATAACATCGGCCTTTGGCCTATTCTAAATGTTAAAACACAGATGCTGGTACTGATTGCACTGTCTGACTCTTGTTAGATTGTTCACTGTGGAAGTTTGGAGTAACCATAGGAGTCCCCACAGGCAGCACTGAGGAGATGTCCAGCCTCTCTGTGCAGGGCCCTGATTTAACTCCCTTTGAATTCCACCTGAAATGGTGTGCAGGATCCTAAGTCCTGCTAGAAGATGGTATTTATGACTTGAATTATATCAATGCTTTTGAAAATTATTTCCCATCAGGACTAGAGGTGCTGTGAAGAGCCATGTGACACAAACTCCAGGCTTAGGAGACAAAACACGGTGTACTTGCTGTAGCCGCCTCAAGATGATGGATGGCACAGCCAACTGAGCAGGAAGAGGGTCACATTAGCAGCAGCTTCAAGAAACACCTGACACCATCCCAAGAAACACCTGTCCCCACCTTGCAGCCTGCATGGGGCAGGTGGCAGTGGAGCCCCCAAGCTCACGTTTCATTCCCCTCACGCGGCGAACGTGGGGAGATTGGGAGTGACAACAGCCATGTGACTGTAACTGAGCAGGCTCCTTAGGTGTTGTCCTGTTGGTAGGACCCCAGGGATCTCATTTTGTACTCCAGCTTGGCGCCCGGAGCAGCGAGTGCTGGAGATGAGAACTCCTGAATAAAAATGCTGCTCCACTGCTTCTCAGTACTTTCTCACCGGGCTTGACATTCTCATCTACTCACTGCCCCTGGCAAACTTCTCTCGTGGTGGCTCTTCATCTCCCAGCTCCACACAGGGAAATTAAAAATCCCTATTATATTTCTCTTTAATCTAGTCCAAGCTTCAGCTGCACTGGGGGCTGTCACCTGGCAAAGTCTACATGGAGGAGGGGTGCTCAGCTCACCTCCGCTGGGGAAACTCCCTCTCCAGCTAAACTCCTTGAAGCACACAAATAAAGAGGGAGCAGAGGAAAAAAAACCAAAGGAACAAAGAATAAAGGTCTCAGGAGAGAAATGCTCTGATTGCCATTGCTAAAGGGCAGAACAGGGTGGAAAGCTTGGATGTTTGCAAAGGGCAAACACATCCGTCCCGTGGAACACTGCGGATTTGGAAGCAAGATGAAAAGGAACCGGGGGAAGTTGGGACACCTTGGCTGCTGCCACTCTCTTGCCACAATCACATGGTGCCTCAGCTCCTTGCCTGCTTCCCATATGGGTGCCAAGCACCCAAAATGCAAATATTTTTAAAGTCCAAGCCTCAATCAAGTCCACGTTTGTGCTCTAAGAAGGTTTTTCCTGGCAGGTCTGCAGTAGCATATCTGATGTGGTTTAATCATATATAAAAGGATTTCCACATGGTTTTCCTTGGATGATGCCCGTGTCACAGTTGCCCACAGGATAAGAAAATTTAATGGTTTTGTGTGATTCAGGCAATCACAAATCCAGCAAAAAGGAGCATATTTGACCCATAAAAGGTTTTTCTTCCAATGAATCTTTTTCCAAAAGATTCTATCAAGAAGCACCTTATTACTATACACTGCTTAACATTTTCCCAACCAAAACTGTTGTTCACACATCCTGAGTGAAAATCAGTGCACAGTTTGCAAGCTTGGCAGAGGCTGAAAACCCCAGCACAGGCTAATCCATGAATATAGACGGAATGATAAGTTACTTCAGGGAAGAGTGGCTATATTTGGGTACTTTGCTCCCCCTCTATTATTGTCAGCCAGCTCAGAGGTTCAGAGATGCTTCTGCCCTGCCTGATAAATTGAAGGACTTCACGGACATATTAACACAGCCAGACCGTAGTCAGTGAGCAGACAATTGATTATATGTCAGAAAGTCACATACTGGGCAATTTTGCTCCTAGGCTTTGCCTCCATTTCTCAAAATATACATTACAAAGTGAAGAAATCAAAAGTGAGAGATAAGAGTCTGCACATTAGGAAGCTGCTTGGAACAGGTTTTTTCTGTCTCCCTGGTTTTGTGCAGCACTGTGTGTCTTGTTGGGATTCTGGAAGGAACAGGGTCGCTCAGTCAATGTCTTGCAATTAAGAGGTTTTTCTTCATGAAATATCGGATTCTGCCAGAGCATAACTTTTGACTCAGAACCAAGGCTTTCTGTGATATTCTCCTATTTTTCCACCAAGTCTAAGCAAACAGCTTGTTCTTTTTTTCCCCCCTCTTCCCTTTCAAATCACCATTTGTAAATGTTGAGGGTTTAGCTGAAAATGTTATCATTTATGTCAAAAATGTTGAAATCTTTCCCCAAGACCCTGTTGCCATATGTCAGACTTCATTATTCAGAGAAGGCACTCAGGTAAAGCTTGTTCCCAAGCCACATTTTTCACTCTGTGTCACAGTGAAGCCAATGTTGCAACTTTTTGGCGGGCAGAAATTGCATTTCCAGGGAACCAAAAAAATTGAGTGTTGAATATCAAGGCCTTTCTTGTGAAAACTGCCTGAAATGAATCCTTGCTATCTGCATTTCAGTGAGGGCTGGAGGTCATGGTGGGTTTTTGTGTCTCGTTGTGTTACACATGAACAAACACACAAGAGGCAGCACCAACAGCAGAGAGCTCTGACAAGACAAAGCACTGAGGGGAAAGGGAAGCAGGGAGAGGTGGAGTGACTCAACCTAAATCTCACCACAGGCCAGGTCAGAAACAGGAGGAAAACTGGCATGTCCAGATTCCCAGTGTGGCAAAGGCAGGATCGCTCTGATGGCTGCATCTAGGGAGGGGTGAAAAAGGCAGAATGAAAAAGGGAATTTTGCTCAGGGGACCACCTTGTCTCCTGAGACTGGGAGGACCAACCTGGCCTCTAGCAGAGTGCACTCCCCTCCTCTCTGCCCTGAGGGGTCTTTTGGATAGCCCTGATGGCTCATCCTCCAGCATCTTTTCTGCATCTCTGTCTTCATGCCTTTCTCTTCTTGCTGCTGCCTTCAGCAGGAGCCTTCCAAAGCCCTGGGCCCTGCACTACGTAGAGCAGAACCACCCTGAAGCCTGGAGCAGATTTGCCAGCAGGGCATAGCAGATCATGGCAGATCTTTCCCATTACCACCTGGGGAGTGACTTGGCTTCCAAAATCGAGTGGCACATGCCCCATGGGGCTGTGCAATCCCACAGGAGCCCTGCTGGGTAATGCTGCATTGGGTTACTCTAATAAGATTTGAACAGAAAACCTGCACTTGGGGCTGTTCAGCACGGGACCATCCCTTCCTCCCCACCACAGACCAGCCTTCCCTGTGTCACAGAGCACACAAAAAAAGCTCTGGCCCATCTGCTTCAGGGGCCACTGAGCACAACCTGCCTCCTGCACCTTCCCAGGAGGAACAAAAGGCTTTTTTTCCCCAGCCTGCAGCTGCTGAACACATCAAAGAGGGGGGATCAATACCTATCGACCATTGCTGTTTCCTTCAAGTGTCCCCAGCCCCTGTGATTATGTATCTGCTCTCCTTTCCCTGTCTGCTTTACACATCAGGAATTCACCTCATTCCCTGCAAAGAGAACTCCAAAATTGGATTTCTCAGAGCACAGTACTAATTCACAACCCAAAACAATGGTAATAGGGAAAATGTTTGTCTCTGTATCACAGATACTGTGGAAATCCTGACTTTGAGGGTAGAAATTCACTGAGGTATTACACTAAAAATGCTCTTCTGGTGCTGTTCTGCATGGGAACAAAATGCTCAGTACCAGCATGCAAAAGATCTCATTGAATCCCCACATGGGGTAGGGGAGATGGGGAAGGAAGGGCTCTCTCCAGATGTGGGATATTTCCTGAATCTTTAACTTAGCAGAAATCTATGGGAATCCCAGCCTCCACCCCAGTCCTGGCTGGGCCTCCCATCCCCTCCCTGTAGGCACCTGCCCTTCCTCTGCAGGCAGCTGGTTCAGAGAGCTCAGGCAGCAAAAACCATCCCAAACAAACAAATAGTTCCCCTCTGGTTCATTTCCCTGAACCCACTCACCCCAGGGTGAGTTGTGCATTGGCTCCTGCAAGGCAAGGGCTGAGAACACGCAGCTGAGGGCACGGGGACAAGCAGGATTTTGGAGGCTGAGCTGATTTGCATTGCTTTCACCAAGACAAAATGACTCTGTAACCTTGCTGAGAGCTCAGTCCCCATGGCAAAGGGCCACGGAGGGCACATGCACATCTTTGCAGCCAGCAGCCCAAACCTGATGCCTGTTTGCTCTGGGTACCTGCCTGAAAATACTGTTTACCTACAAAAAATCCTTTCTCCAGCTCCATGATACCAGCTGCTGAAAAACAAACAGGCAGCTGCTGGCAAAGGATGGAGGGAAAAATAAATGGAAAGAGCAATACTCCAAATTTGACACGGTAGGGTCTCTTGGCCAGAGCACAGCAGAAGCAGCAGTTCATGTCTCTGCCCTCCTTTTATTTGGGATAAAACAGCTTTAGCAAGCAGCTGAAGAGATGCTGGGACCAGATCCAGTAACCTCCACAGCTCATTCAGTGGGAGCCCAGCACTGGCACTCACTGGAACTTGTTGTTCACCCCTGGTAGCCAGTGCCTACCCAAAACCCTCTGGAATTTACCTTTTTCAGGTCTTTCTCTGGTGGGAAAGCACTCGGGCACCTCGCAGGCATGCAGGGAGTGAACACAACATTGAGATGTTTGTGCAGAGCAGGCATCTGTGGCCAGGGCACATCTTGACTGCATCTTTTGAGATAAAAGCCTGGATCCCCTCCTCGCCCCCATCCTCCTCCCCACCCCCAGTATTTACTGCTCTCAGACTCTGATTTAGGTGGTTTACTGTGGCTTTCATCTAAGTGCATCAGGATTTTTAAATTAGTCACAGGTGACTCACAGGGTTACAAGAATAATGTTAAATTGCCAGACATACACAGCCCATATACTTTATTACCTCATTTTTGTATCTTCTTTATGGCCTGTGATAGCAATGACCTTATAGTCTGTGGCTGAAAAGCCAGTTAAACTTGTTCTCTGTCAAAACAGTAATTAAAAAATTCCTATAGGCTAGGAAGCAAACCTTTACTCTCCAGTATATTTCTCCTTCCAACAAGGCTCCTGAATGGAGCTCTGTGAGCAGCAGAAGACAGTGTTCACAAAAGTCCCTGCTGAACACCTTATCAGCCAGGCAGAGCTCATTCATCTACATTAAAAATAAATATGTATTAGGCTTAACGACGTACAGCACAGAGCCAGCCAAACATACAGCAGTTTCCCTTTGGCCACTGAGAAAAATCTGGTCTGATTGAGAAGGAAGGGGAAAAAAAGATAAGTGCATTAAATATATTTAGCAAACAGTTGGCATTTTTCTCGCTTTTAAATGAAGATTGCAGTTTGAGATCTTTTTTTTTAAATCCCTTTCTTCTTCTAATTTTGCAGTTCAATTGGAGAAAAAGAGAATAAAAAAGGAAAGAAAAATACAGAATCTGAGGAAATGTTGGCAGTTGAGGTCATGAAAGAGATAGGAATGAAAACAGAAAATTTGATTATTTGTTGAGGGAGAGTTATCAATTTTGGGAGGTGACCTCGAAAAAGCAGTGGACACAACTCTGATAATATTTCACCCCATTATTCTCCCTGGTTTGATATTATAGACATGATCCTTCCCCTTCCATCCCCCTCCAAAAAAAACCCCAAACCCACAAATTTTCCCTTGGGAAGGTGGGTCATATCCAATTTTCCAGCGGACGGACCTCACTGGGTGTCAGGTGTTTTTATTACTGGTTAGAAAGAAATTCCCAGAAGCCATAGAAATGCTGGATGAATCTCATCTTTTTCTCTTCCCTCCCCATTCAAATTCCTTTTACTGGTGTCATTTACAGGTTACTAACCAAGTTGAAACATCCAAGCTGAAAGTCCAGACGTTAAAAAGCAGCAAGGCATTCAAAGCCTGCTTCCTGTGCAATTTTTAAAGTGCTGCACTAAGGAAATGTTCAGGAGAGTGAAGCTTTGCCTTTTATATATCCCAGCAGACTTCCACTTTCTAATAGACCCATCTAAATCAACAAAGAATTCCCCAGCCAGGGCCAAGAGTCGGCGAAAATGGCTCGGAGACAACTGATGCAGCCACAACTTTCCACTGGAAGTTAATGAACTTTTAAAAACATTTTGGAAAGTGATGTATGCACAGGGCTCCTCGGTGTATCACAGCTAATATAATGTGTTCCTGTCCCTGGGGGAGACCTTGGCTGATCTGTCAGCTGTGAGGTTGTTCTTCTTGAGTTTTTTCTTTATATTCACAACCCTCTCTTCTCCGTCTCTGTCTCTCTCCTTTAGTTCTGCGGGGGAGGCAAAAGGCAGGCAGCTCCCTCTTGTATGAATTGTGTGCTTCAAAGAATTTGAAGGGCAAATGAACAGGGGGAAGGAGGCAAAATCCCTGCCTGAGTGAGCAGGGAGTCAGGGTGCTGCCCTGGATGTCACAGGTGGTGATGAGCATCCCAGGGATGTGGCTGCACACCCACCTGCACGTGACATCCCTGTACCCACACGTGGAACAGGAATCTCTGGGTTGAGGGAGCCTTGCCTCACCTAAGTGACCTCCTGCATCACAGCCCAGCGAGTCATGAGCTGGGGCAGGGTCACTGGGAAGCTGCCTGGAAGAAAAGGACCTGGGGCTGGTGAGCAGCCAGCTGAGTATGAGCCAGCTGTGCCCAGGTGGCCAAGAAGGCCAATGGCATCCTGGCATGTGTCAGAAATAATGTGGCCAGCAGAAAAGTGATTCTTCCCCTGTACTCGGCACTGGTGAGGCCACACCTCAACTGCTGTGTTTGGTTTTGGGCCCCTCACTACAAGAAGGACATTGAGGGGCTGGAGCAAGTCCAGAGAGGGGCAACAGAGCTGGGGAAGGGTCTGGAGCACCAGGAGCAGTTGAGGGAGCTGGGAGGGGCTCAGCCTGGAAAAAAAGGATGCTCCAGGGGGACCTTGTCACTCTGTAAGACACCCTGACAGGAGGGTGCAGCCAGGTGGGGATTTGGCTCTCCCCCAGGGCAACAAGTGACAGGACCAGATGAAATGGCCTTGAGTTGCACCAGGGGAGGTTTAGATTGGCTATCAGGAATGATTTCTGCACTGAAAGGGTGGTCAGGCATTGGAACAGGCTGCCCAGGGAAGTGGTGGAATCACTGTCCCTGAAAGTGTTCAAAAGGCACATGGATGTGACACTTGGGCACAGGGTTTAGTGGCGAACATGGCAGCACTGAGGTAACAACTAGAGTAAATGACCTTAGAGGTCTTTTCCAACCTTTATTATTCTGTGATTCTGTGGTTTGTCCTTAAGAAATTCAAAGATCCCTGTACAGGAGTCTTTCTTGGGACACTTCAGGATGGCCTGAAGCTCATCAGATTTGTCTTACTGTGGTCCAGAAACTGCTGCCAGGCATGAAGTAAGGAAAATGGGGGGTCACATCCAAAGCCTCACTGGTCCACAAGGCCAGCACTGCTCCAGCTCCATCCTTAAAAACAGCCCCCTCAAAGATGAGCTACAGCATAAGTTCAAAAGCTCATCTGGAGAATGGTCACTCCACCATCTCTGTCCAGACAGCCTGTGGCCTGTTGCATCCAGCCTTAGGGAGCTGAGGTCTAGTTTGGGGGTGAATTTATTTGATTTCCAAATAAGATCATCCATCTCTGGCTGTCTCTCTGAACTCTTCTTCCCATTTGATTTCCCAGCATGTCTGGACTCAGCACAGCTCTCTCCCAAGACAGTATTTTCCCTGTCCCAGCTGTTATTACCTACCTTTTTAGCTGCTCTGAAGATTATCCCTTTTTTTTTCTTTCCTTTCCCCCATGGAATTACCACAGTGAGAGCTCATCTTGAGAGGTTATCGTGATGACCCTGAAGTCGTTCCTCAAGACACTGCTTTCAAACACAGAGCTGGGTCTTCTGTAAGCACAGCCTTGCACTCTTCACTCCCAGAGGGATTCCCTTCAATTTAGCTGGACTAAAAGCATCCTGCTGAACCATGACCAGTTAAGTACACAATCCATATCTCTGAGTAACCCATATCTTCCTCATTCTCTAGCCTGCAAATTTCTGTGTCATCTGTAATGCCATAAAGTGTTCCTTATCCCTATATGTTCTATATCACTGCAAAGTGACCTCTACAAAGCTTTAAACAGGTGGAGCAAGACCAATCTCTGGGGAAACCACCTCAAAATAGCTCTGCTCTTTGGAGCCATGGCGTTAATGGCTTTCAAAATGCAGCAGAGAACTGGTCCACCTAACTGTTGACCCCTTGATACTGCAAAATGTACACTTGCAAAATCAAAATATCATCGACTGTCATGGCTGATATTCACTGAAGGATTTTTATCAGCCATATCTATGCTGTGGTTTAACCCTGGCCAGCAGCTCAGCTCCATATAGCCATTCCCTCCCTCTCTCCCTCCCAGTGGGATGGGGAAAAGAGTCAGAAGAATAACAATGACAAAATTAGTGGGTTGAGACACAGACAGTTTAATGTGTAAAGCAAAAGCAAAATAAGGAATAAATTCACTACTTCCCACTGGCAAGCAGGTGTTCAGAGAAGCCCAGGAAAGCAGGGCTTCATCATGGGACTTGGTAAGACAAATGACATAACCCTGAACGTCTTCCTTTCCTCCTCCTTCCCCAGGTTTATATGCTGAACATGGCACTGCATGATCTGGAACCTGGGCCAGCTGGTGTCAGCTGTGCTGTCCACATCCCCTCCCAACACCTTGTGCACCCCCAGTGGGGCAGTCAAGGAGCAGAAAAGGCCTGGAGGCTGTGAGAGCCCTGCTCGGCAACCACAAAAACATTGGTGTGTTATCAACACCATTTTCATCACAAAGCCAAAACGTGTGACTACA
>VXAX01007848.1:27663-86025 GCA_013399835.1 Leptocoma aspasia | reverse complement strand
AAAAAAAAAAAAAAATTTACTCTCTCCCAGCCCAAACCAGCACACTTCTCCCAGCCCAGCCAAGGATCATGACACACCAGCAGGCTGTTCCCAGCCTGCCCTGACTCACCCCGAGAGGCATTCCAAAGTTTCCCCCAGTTCCGAAGGAAGCTTTGCGAATATCTGGCAGGCAAACAGCAAAGTGAAATCAATAGGGGGAATTGAAGAAGATTATGGCTACAGGTCATTTGTTTACACAGCTTTGCTGCTGACCTGACTAGGGGAAAGTTAATACAGGCTTGCAGTTTGGGGAACCAGAAAATGTTTCCATGTTCCAGGAGTGCAGGAGTCAGAGCCCATGAAAATGGACACGTTGGAGGAATGTCCAGGAGAGGGATATTTTAGCTTTCCAGTGTTAACAATTTTATGCTGGGTCAGAATATAATCCTTGAGCAAGACTTCAGCAACAAAGCAAACCTTGCTTGGGGTATTCTGCTTCAAGGGAGTTTTCAATAAGGAAAAAAATTCTCTTTTTTTTTTTTTCTCTTAGCAAGCCTGTGCAAATATGAGACATTATTTAGACATAAGCATTTTAATTAAAACCTCTGTCCATCCTCCTACTGCATTCACTGTTACCACTGCACTCACAACATTCTCCACCTCTCCAGAATGATCACATCCTACTGTGTTTTTCAGAAGTTCACATGAAATCTGCTGTCACAAATATTTTTCTGAATATGAAACATCTGGAATGGACAAATTAAGAAGAGTTATGGAATGTTCAGTGTACAACACACTGTGCAATGATCCAATAATCTAGGACTTGTCTGTCTCTGAAAGTCACTGGGGAAAATGCAGGGATGTGATGTCTGAAAGCTCATCAGTGACTCAAAGAAGATAAACAAGGACCAGGTGTCCATGGTCTCCACCAGTACAGGAATTAGAGACCAACAAGCAAAACTAACAGGCAGATGTCTTAAACAAACATGAGGATGTGGTTCATTAACCCACGCACAGTTGGGCTGTGGAGCTCCTTGCTGCAGGATGCTGAGGATGCTAGACAGACATAAGGGAAAAAGGAATTCCTCAGAAAGGAATTAGGCAAGCTCTCCCAAATAATCCATCAGCTACTGGAGCTAAAGGCACTGCCTCAGAAAAACTCCATACAACACACTGCTAAAGCCTCCAAGTGTTCAATGGAGATATTATTTTTTTTTCCTACTTTTCAGCTTTTTTCCCCTATTTTGTTTCCAAAAAAAAAAAATTTAGATGGACTAATCCAGCAATCCTTAAGCATTTTTAGCCGATTTTGCTGTTTGAATTTAATTTCCCAGCAGGATTTTGGTACTCTTAGTGAAACAAATTTTGCCATTACCAAGAGATTAGAACAAAAATCTACCTAGCAGGCTAAGAAATCTCCATGGAGAGAGAGAAGGAATGATATTCCTATTGTTTTCATGAACTCATATGCCAGGGGGCACGAGCTGCTGTATAAGGCTGGAGAGATTTCACAAACTAGACACATTCCTCAAAGTCTATCAAGAGACCTGAAACACAAAGCTGCAGACACAACTCTGTGGATAAGGAGGGTACTAATCCACCTCTCACCAGACATCAGGGAGGTGAAAGAGCCACTTCAGAATTCCTTTCTTTCTCCTCTCTACCCTGGGCATCTGCAGGGGACCACTATGAAAGCTGAGATACTGCACTGGTGGGCCCCAGATCAGACATTTAAGCCTGCCCTGCTCCTCAGCCTGGAAGGAGATGCCCCCCAAAGGGTTAAGAGTTGTTACAGAGCAGTGATGCTGTTTTGGTGCCATATGGACCTCATCATCTCCCTGTTACCAAGGCAGCTGCAGCAGAGGCACCTGCACACTGAGCCCCCCCTGCTGCAAGTGCCCAGGGACAAACCTGAGCCTACCTGCCTGCCAGGAGACACAGCACCAAAGGGCATCCAGAGGGCTAAATGTTCAACCATCACCCCATTGCTGTGCCAGGGAAGTCATTACTGTCACCAGAAATTGGCTGCAACTCTTCAGGCCATTATTAGTGCTAATAAAGGTTTGTTACCCTCCTCTTGAGTTATTCTCTGAATCCCCAGGACCACAGAACATTGGATAATGTTTCCCTTTATGGTTTTAAGTGAAGTCTGTGAGCAGCCAGGTTCTCAAAGATGAGGAACCTTGACATTTTGGGTTGCACCACTATCTCTGTGCTGCTCTCTGAAGGATCATCACAGTGGTTCCTCTCCCTGGCTTCGCTTCATGTCTTCCAAGGAAGAGGCAAGTCACCATGTTCAAAATGCTTCATTATCTCCTCAGAGAACAATGTTAATATCAAATCCAGTTGTCTACTCTGGAGAGCCATGAACATCCCTGCAAGACCCTTCTAATTCTTTGTTCACTTGATGTAAAATGTTAAAGTTTTGAAGCCAGGCTCACGAGGTGCCTCATCATCTGTAAATGGCTCATTCTAGTCCCACTTCAGCCCAAGAGGAGAACAACTGCAGGCACAGCATATTCCCTCTCAGCAAAAGAGCTGCCTGAGCTGGGCTGAAGGTGATCCCTGGACTGGGATGGCTTGCAAAGTTTAATAGCAGTTAAAAAAAAAAAAAACACCACAGTTGCTGAGGAAATCTAGAGGTCTCAACTTGTCCACAGGAAATCCACAAGTCAGGGGGGAAACAGAGGGGCAAATTCCCTGGGAAATTGCTGAGATTTCTTTATTAAGAGAACATGGTGTTGTGTGTCTGGCTTTAGTCCCAGCACAGTGAGTTCTTTCAGAGGGCTTGGTTTTGATGGGAACTTCATTAAAACCATTTTTTTTTTGGTGCTTGAGGGACTGAGGAGAAAGGCTCAGGTGCCTGTGTTAGACAGCCAGCTGGGAGGCTCTAGGCACTGGTCCTGCACAGCCAGCACATACAGACATTCTCTTCCTGATAGTGATTCCCAGCAGGAGCCTGAACCAGGCTCTGGAAAGGCTCATCCTTACTGCTGACCTGCCTGGACTACCCCCTGGCACCCTGAGAGTTAGGAGAAGGAGCCCACCTTGCTACCACTGAAAAGTCATAGAGTGGTTTGGGTAAAGGACCTTAAAGATCATTCTGTTCCAGCCCCCTGCCATGGGCAGGGACACCTTCCACCAGACCAGGTTGTTCAGAGCCCCATCCAGCCTCACCTTGAACACTCCCAGAGATCAGGCATCCACAACTTCCCTGAGCAGCCTGTTCCAGTGTCTCATCACCCTCTGAGTAAAGGATTTCTTCCTAATATCTCATCTAAACACACCCTTTTCCAGTTTGAAGCCATTTTCCCTTGTCCTATCACTCCAGGCCCTTGTCCAAAGTCCCTGTCCGGCTCTCTTGGAGCCTCTTTCGGGTTTGAAGGGACTCCAAGGTTTCCACGGAGTCATCTCTTCTCCAGGCTGAACAAGCCCAGCTCTCTCAGCCTGGCTCCAGATCAGAGGTGCCCCAGCTTTGTGAGCATCTTTGTGGCTTCCTCTGGACCTTCTTGACTGGGTCCGTGTCATCCTTATATTGGGAACCCCAGAGCTGGATTCAGTATTTTAGAGGAAATCTAACAAAAGAATACTGGAGAGGAAGAATAAAAAACAGTGACCTCTTAGGGGCTCCTAGAGTGTGATATTTTATGAAGAGTCCAACTAACACAAAGCATAATTGTTTAATTAAATTTTGAGGGCACAGTTGACAGAGGCAGAGTGATACCTTCATGGTGAGAGCTGACATTGGGTCCTTTCCCGCTTCACACCGTGCTGAGGGTGAGAACAGATCACACAGTCACTGGAGCAATAACTGCTAGGAACAGCACAGCTGTTGACTCCTGCATCCAGCTCAGGTTGTGGTGTCAGAACCCAGGGATGGACTAAACTGCCTTCAGAGTTTGCTGTTAAAGCTGTGTCAGTCTGACTTTTGCTTCAGGCTGGACACAGTTTGCCCAGGGGGACACAACTGAATGTCTCCCAGATGGCCAGGCTGAACTTCTGCCTGAGACAGACTCTGGGCTTCTGGAACTGCACATCCCACTGTTCAGCTGTGGCTGCTGACAGCCTCACTGATAACAAACCAGTGAACATCAGGGCTGGGAGCTGCACACAGAGTGGAGACTGCTTCAAAGCTGTGTGGAGACCAGATCCCCTCCCAGCACTGCAGCCAGCCAGGTGTGCTGGGAGACATCAACCCAGCAAGGAGTAATGTGGGTCATTCAGGATCTATCCCTTGGTGTGGAAGCATGAACATGATGGGATCTTCCAGGCTAGCTGATTTTCCCCCAGTTCATCATGCTGTGATCTTGGATCACAAAGGTCTCCTTTTTATGTATGGTGTCCCCAAAAGAGCAGGTACAAACCCTCCAATCTTCACTGCTGAAAAGCAACAAGGGCCAGTGCCCAAAGCCAGAACAGCTCTGGATCACACAATCATAGAATCACAGAATGGTTTGGGTTGGAAAGGACCTTAAAGTTCCAATCCTCTGCCATGGGCAGGGACACTTTCCACTAGACCAGGTTGCTCAAAGCCCCATCCAACGTGGCCTTAAACACTTCCAGGGATGGTGCATCCACAACTCCTCTGGGCAACCTGGATGCCCCAGCACGACCAGACTACTGTATTTGGATACCATTGCAAACCCAGCCACACTCTCATCCCCTTTAACTGGCCAGCCTTAAACAACTTGCTGGAGCTGCCCTGTCCTCCTTGAAGACCCTTTCCCGTGGCAGTGTTGCAAACCACCCGTGCCCACAGCAGCGTGGTGCAGCACAAGCTCACCCAGCACTGTGTTTTGCTCAGCACACACCCTTCTCCCTCGCTGTGGTCTCAGAGTTGGCATCATCAGCTCTGTGTGTGTGTGTTTGTGTGTGAGTTTGTGTGTTTGCACACCACGGTGGAGAAAACTTTGACCTCTGTGAACACAACCTCTGCTGCCACTGCAGTGGCTGAGGGAGTGATTTGCTATCACTCACCACTTTAAGCACACCAACAGCAAACAAGCCTGGAAAGAGCCAGGGGCTAACAAACCACTCCAGATCCTGCAGGGAGCTGGGTTACCTTCACAGTGCTCTGCCTCTCTCCTGGTTCTGTTAAATACTGCAGCTCTTCAGAAAGGAGGATTTTTGATGCAATCACGTGCAGGTAACAGCATCTTGGAGGGGTGAAACAGCCAGGCTCAGCCTGACCTTTCAATCCTGGGTGACTGCAGCTGTGACTCTGGAGCAGGATGAAGCCAAATTAGTGATTTTCAGAAATGTTTTGCTGATAACAGCGATCGCTCTAAGTTGCTGAATGAATGCAGACACTGGTGCCCTGCTTCCCAGATAAAAAGTGATTAAAGTCTCTTTAAGAGCTTCTAAATCTGCTCTTCAGAAATTCCATTAAGCAATCTAATTAGCTAATTCTATTAACTGATTAGGTGATATTAATTAGTTAATTTAGGGGGGAAATTTATAAAGCTATCGAAGGAAATACAGAAAAAGGAGGGGGACTTTCGGCCAAGAGCTTCCTTTCCTCACCCCCACAGTGCCTTAATTAGAAATTTTAATTAGCCATATGCTGGGGGTAGGGAGTCTCTAATGGACCTCTGCTCTCCCCATACTCTCTCCTGCTAGTCATGTGTCTACTGGTAATTCATGGTGTCCAAAGGAACTGTGGAGGTTGGAGGTTTGCCTTTTGGGTATGTTTTCTTCCCTTTTAGTCCAGGCAGCGCTGCACGGTGCACCAGACTATTGATTTAGGGGACTGAAAAAAACCCAAATCAAACCTGGTGCTTAGGACAGAGCGCCACAGGGACACGCTGAACATGGACCCCTGGTAGCCTCCAAAATAATTTTTCAATTTACAGCAAAGGCCCTGGGAAGCTGGCAAGGCTCCTCACCAGCTTTACAGGGGAAAAGCCCTAGGCTGGGGCTCCCCAGGCTTCAGTTCACACCACTGCACAGAGTCTCCTGCCAGAGCACGTGGGTGGCCCGTGGATGGTTTGAAACAGAGGTGAGCCAGTTTCCAGGCACATTCCCAGAGGTCCAGGGTAAGGACTCAGTCCTGGCAGTCTTCTGCAGCATCGACCAGACTGGAAACTTGGCCACCACTGCCGCTGATATACCATGATTTCAGCTCCTGAGGAATACTGGCAGTGGTGCAACTGAGCCTGCAAATCCTCCTGACCTGTGAGGATGTACAGGAGCTGCAAACATGCCAGAATGACTCTCACTGTACCCCAGGTACACCAGTCTGAACCCAGCATACCAGTCTGTCACTGGTTCCACACAGATCTAGCAGGGGGAGGCAAGAAATCTCTCACACAGCTGCAGCAATTCCTCCTGGTAGGCACCCATGGAGGAGAGGCTCAGCATGCTCCAGGCACCTCTCTAAATGTCTGCTCTACCTCTGCTTACAGTATCCTTTCACCAAACACAATGATTCATGAAGGGATGGGAGTGGGTACCAGCACCACAGGGCCTCTAAACTCCCAGTGAGGTGCTGAGCTAATTGCACCCCAGCACTTCAATGAGACTCCCACATTCATCAGCTTTAGTAACCCAGGTGGGCAAGGGCAGAGGTTGGGGACCTGCAATGTGAGGGACAGGGTCAGGGTGAGGTGACTGTGGAGAAGGTCCTGCAAGTCAGAACCCCTGTGCTTGGATCAGGAGCTTCTTGGGACAGAGCTGCCTCATGCATCACGTCTGCAGCACTGTGAGAGACTCTGCTCTGGGATGAGTTCTGCCACAGAGCAAATGCAAATGAAGTCATGGACCGTGGTGGCTCTGTTAATATTAATGCTGGCAGCGTTCCTGCTAAAAGCATCAGTGCCACTGCCTGCCTCCTCCCGCGCCCACCCATAGCAGGTTTCTGAATCCAAGAACTGACAGCTTTTAGTGTAAATTTTGAGGCTTTAAGCTTTCCAATTATGCCTGCACTACGCTTTCAAGACTTCCCCAGCAACCGTCAGGTTCGCAAGTTTTCAAAGGGGAAGGTGAGGATTTGTGAAATCCCAGGAACTGGAGCAAAGCCCCGGGGGTGGTGTGACTCAGCCAGGAGCACTGGTAAGGTTACACTGCACTGCCTTGCATCCTGATGGCAAAGGTGGGTGTCCTGGCAGGGGAAGGAGCTGCCCCACAGCCTCCAGGTTCCCAAACTGATCTCCTCTGCAAGACTCATCTCCTTGCATGACTTCATGGCCTCAACCACAAATTCCTCCTGCAAAGTGGGGGCTGCCTCTCTCACCTGGGGTGTAAGCAAAGTGACTTCCAAGCTATGGTCCTGCTCCATCCCAAGGCCATCCTGAGACACACATCAGTATGGAGCCTGGTCTGAACTTCATTTGAAAGGTGAAGAGCCACCCCAAGTAATAAATATTGCACAGGCTCTCTGATGAAACCAATTTCCACCAACCGTAATTTGGTCCAAGCCAAAACCACATGGGTTTTAAAAAATATATGGTAAAGTAACTGTTAACTGCCTCTCCTGAGGGGATTCAAGGATTGTCCTGCTTAGATGGAATAAGTCCACAACCACTTTTTGTAAAATCTCATAAGAGAGGCAGTGTACACATCCCCTGTTACTCATTGCTTTTTGAAGGTACCAGCCACACCACAACAAGGAATTCCATGCCCAGAATGATCCAATAAGGTAATTTGCACACTCAAAATGCACACATGCCATGGCCTTGAGAGCTCTACCACTTTGAGATACTTCTTACCACTGGGCTGGGAGGGAATAAGAAAGTCCAAAGAGTTTCCCAGCTTCTTAAGCAACAAGATTCCTTTCCTTGCAAGGTCCCTGCTTTACCAAGGCCAAAGAAACAATAATGAGCTGATTTTAAGGTTGGCCTCAAACACACCCCTATCAATGAGTGCTATCAGATAAATCTCTGCTGCCAACCCACCTGTATCCCAAGATACATCCCTGGAGCTTGCAGACCTGAGGAACAATGCTCACCTTCCCACCACCTCCCTCACTCCCCTGTCAGTGTAAGTCCAACAGTCTGGGGACAATAAGGACAAGGACAGAAGAGCTCTTGCCCTGAAAAGCAAAAAGTCAACAGTGGGGAGCTGTGGGGCTGTCCCCACTGGGAGCTACATGCACAAAAAGCACTGAGCTGGAAAAGGGCAAATTTTGAGCTCAAACAGTCAAAACAGGGCACCACAACTGAGCTCAGCTTCATGCAGAAAACATCAAGATGTTTATTACTATTTCAACCCAAACTTGTTGGTTTTTGCCCTGTATCTTTATTTTGTGCCACAACCAGTCTGCACACCCATCCAGATCTGCTGAGTCTTATTTATTATTTTGCAGGACAAATTCTTTTCTTCCCCACAGTTTGTGGGCACAAGGAGACTCGAGGTGTGTTTTGTCCAGTCTGCCTCATCCTTCTTATCAAGTCTCACACAGAAATAAGTGCATTTTTTCCAGTGGCATGTAATTCCGTCATCATCCCCCGTAGATGATGTGAAATGTCATGGGTTGAAAACATTTCTCACATCTTTATATCCCACTTAAGAGCTGGACCATACCTGTGAAACCACGGCTGAGAAGTGCCTCAAATTTTGCTTTCTGGGGAAGTAATGGAGGAGGACAGCAAGGATGTGCAGCATTAAGTTTAGGTTATGGAAGGCTCCCACATGGGAATAGATTGAATGGCTTTGAATTCTTCCTCTGAAAGGAAATAATTCTCTGAGGATATGATATTAGAGGTTGCAAAACTGTGAATAAGAAGGGAAATATTAATATTAAACAGTTGTTCATTATTTCCCATGCCAGAGGACCCAGGAGCACACCAAAAATTTGCAATTAAGCACATTTTAGGCACGAAAATAAGCACATTTTCCTGGTGCATACAATCCATCCACAGAACTCATCGCTGCAGGATGGTGGCTAGGCCAAAAGGCTGCTTGCAAATTCAGAAAAATGGTGGCTATATTGACCAGCGGCCACCAAAAACCTTGGTCTGGTAGCAGCCTTCAATTTCAGGAGTCCTCCACTGCAGATGACAACAGAGGGTGGCTTTTGAGGGAGCCTGGAGGGGGGACAGGGTGGGCTCTGTGGGCACCACCACCCTGCAGATCCCGTTCCTCCGCCTGCCCAGCCCGCGCTGGCTGCGGCTCAGAGTGTACTTTTGCGAGGATCCCTGGAGCAGCAGAAGTTGGTACTAAAGTTCAGCTGTAACAGGAGCTTTGTTTAGCGGTGCTGGGACCAGAAGGTCAGCAGCAGCTGCTCTGCCAGGCCTTAACCCTTTGCTCACCTCCACGCGCTCGCCGTGCAGTTTCCTGCTCCCCAGGCAGTGCGAGGAAGAGCCTTCTTTTATTTTGTTAGCCCCATTATCCATCAATTTTAGCTCTGTGACAACACCATGAGGCCAGCCTGCCTGCAGCTCTGCTGGGCTGTAATACAGTAGCCAGCAGCAGTTTTTTGCTGCTTTTTCTCAAGCAACCCCAGTGGCACCAGGAAATTTTGCAGCTTGTATGTTTGCAAAGTGCTGTTCAAACGGTGGAGCTTCTCCCACCAGTGTCAGGATGTTTAAATCAGGATAAACCAGAAGTGCTTGAATGAAGTCCCACTTTGCAGGAGATCAGTGATGCAGAGTGTTCAGCTGCTATTTCCTGGTGCAGATCCCACCTAGTTTGAATTTTCCTGAGCATCTGCAGGGCTAGGGAGTGCATGTGTTAACCTGACAGAAGTCAGGGAGAGTTCAAAGGTGACTATGAGCAAGCAGAGGACTCTCTAGGAGGCCATGATGTGGAGTGACTCGAGTGCACAATGGATATCCAGGAGTCCTGTGGCTGCCAGACCCCATTTTGCACCCTGGCACTATCCTGGTTGCACCAGACAACACGGTGGGCACGAAACCCTTTTTCTAGCTCATCTATCCTTTTAAGCTGTTCTTGTCCTGTTTAAAGGACAGCCACATCACTGATGCCTGTTGGGGGTGGCTACAGCCTGGGAGAACCCCAAACAGTGCCTGGGAATCACCTGGGAAATGCCAGTAGGACTATGCCAAGGGCCATCTAACAGCAGGGACACCCTTGTGCTGCTGTGGGTGCCCATGCTCAGGACCTGCATCATTTACCAGTCAAGAAGCAGCTGATGCACCCACATATCCTGGCTGCTCTCAGCCCTAAAGATATCCCCCCAGACCACCAGCATTTGCATTTTCTGCAGCTTCTGAGCAACCAGCCTGGGCATGAGCTGCGCCAGACCAGCCAAAGCTTCGGCTCAGCCCCCACAGCCCTGCTCCCTCCAGGGCAGCGCCGTCTCCAGCCCTGGCAGCACGCCACGTCCTGTACACACGGCCAAGGCATCTCAGAGGAGATAAAACTACAGCTTCCCAAGCACTCACCCACCCTGCCAGGCCCAGAGCCACGTGCCTCCCCGCTGAGCTGCTCTCTGGGTCAACTCCTCTCATATCACAGCTCTTCAGCAGCCCCTGCCTGGCCATTCAGCTACAGTCCCTGGAGTTATGGCTTTAAATTATACCGCTGTGTAATGCTGATAGCCTTTGCTTCCCCAGCCTCCTGGCTGAACAGGCATCACACTTTGACCAGAAACTTCAAGGAATTCAAATTCGCTTAGAAATTGCCCCCCCACCCCGTTCACCAGTGTTTGCTAGTGTGAAGCTTCTCTGTAGCTTTGCCATTTAGTGCAAGACTGAATCAGTGCATCATAATGCTGGCCATGTCACACACAGGGTTTCTCATGTCACAACCTGGCAGTACTCACTGTCATCTCGTGATGCAGCTCTGGGACAACTGTGCTTTTTTCATAAAATGCTGCAGGACTCTTTGTGCCCACTCAGAAATGCCTTGGAGGACTTGGACAGCTCTGAATCACCAGCAGATGCTGCTTGGCAGCATTCCACAGGGGCTGGTGGAGTACATGCCATGCTCAGTTGGTCACTGTGTGGAGACTGCTTCCCAGGTCACCAATCTTCCTGCTTGTGATCATGAGGGAAAGGCTTCCATGTACGAGGATGCTTCAGCACTTTCATTTCTGTCTAGATTTCTACCATGAACATTTATCAGGCCAGATTTCCATGCCATCGGTGTATTAGAAAAAAGAGGCCCAGGAGAGCCTCTTCAAGGGAACAGCCCCAAATAAGCATTGCTGCCAGTCTGGAAAAGCTCAAGGAGCATTGTACAGCCACAGCCATGAGGTCCATGTGCACCTACATCCCAGAAAATCTCCACCTGCCCACAGATGAATGTAAGGAAAAAGCCTTTTATAGTCAGGTAGAAGCTGAAGCCATGGAGGGGAAGTGGGATCATGTGAAGTGTGATGAAGACATGTCCTCCACCAGCTCCACCGTGAGTCGCTGTGCCAGTGGGACTGCAAGCTTTGACACTTCACAACACACCAGACCAAACTCTCCATGGAGGTGAACAGCATTCAGCTGCACCAGAGTCATGTTGGGGGCCAGTTTTGATGTGTCATCCGTGGAGGGCAGCAGGAGAAGGCAGATGTTCTTATCTGATTTGAACCAGACCAAGCAGTGCTAGCAATCCCTGATGTGTAATCAAGGGCCAAGCCAAGAAACCCGATCAGTGCTGGGGCCTCCAGCTGCTCTTGCACTACATCATAAAACCTGCTCCATACACCTGCTCAGATAACCCAATTCCAGGGGGGAACAGCCTCCCTGACCATCCCCAGAGCTCAGCTTTGGGCTGACAAATGAAGCTGGCCAGCCCCTGGCACTGTAGCTAATATAGTTAGCAGTGGCTTCCCATTGCTCAGGGTTTGTTAGCACACTTCTAGCTTTTACAGAATGAGTTTGGAGCCTTGGAACTGTCTTCTCCTTCACTGTTCAGTGGTAAGCAAATCCACAGAGAGATGCAAGCCACGAGAAGGTGCAGACACAACTTTCTGCATGGGCACTCAAGACTGGCTCTTGTAACACCGTGAGTTGGGATGGGAATGCAGCCAGGGCTGAATGCAAGGATCTGTCCCTCACTGTCCTCTAGAAACAGCCAAGGAGACACAAACACCACTTGCAAAGGCAAGAGTGACTTTTCAAGAAAATTTCAGGAACAATATTTATCTGGACCCAAGCAAAGGTCCCCTACATCACTAAATAGCTATTATTAATGATAGTCCCTGTCAGGACAAAGCTGATCCTTTCAGATCCTTGGGCTAAGCAGCAAAAAACTCAGGACCAAATGGAGGTAGATTTCTATCCCACTCTCACCTTTTCTTTCTTCCTTTCCCCCGAAATTCACAGGAATGTTTCCACAATGCAGCAACATAAAAGGGAATATGATACAGCAATATCCTGTGGAGAGGCAGCTGTAAGTCAATTATGAGCTACCTTTAAGCCAAGAAAAAGTCTCTGAATTTAAGAGGAGAGACACCAATGAAGTCCTACTGGGACAGACTCTACAAATAAAAGAAAGAACATTTTTGCACCGTTTCTTTTGAAAAGCACAGAAGAGCAGCGCTGGGCAGCAATAAAGTTTTCCCTGTGATCCACCAGAGGACTCAAAGACTCCAGAGGAAATGTGCCCTCCTCCAATAAATGACAAAGGATCAGCATTCCCCCCTTCCTCGCTGGTTGCAGTGAAGTCAAAGCAGATGAAGTGACCCACAGCAAGTCAGGGTTTGAATTGGCCACTCCATGACCCAGACTTTTCCACGAGCTCTAGGAAACTGCTCCCCAGCAGAACCTTCGGCTGGTCCATTTGTTACAGGTTCTTCTCCTGCCCCCATGGCAGGCTGGATTAAATAATATCAAGGACATCTGCTGTCTGCTGTTCTTTTTCTTTCATCCCTCCCCCAGGCAGAGTCCAGCCTGGCAGGAACTCCAGCTCCTTTGCATTGTTTTGGATCTCCCTCGGGCAAAGAGGTGGAGAGGAGCCCCCCAGGTCACATCTGACAGTTCCTTTTAGCAGTGTAATTGTAAATATTTGGGACAAAAGCCTTCTGGATCTACTCAAACCAGGCTTTTGCCAGTGCAGAAAAAGACACACATGCCAGTGAGTGTTTTGTTTAACTCTGTGTCCTGGCTCTTTCCTGGCTTTCCAGGTACCAAGAGGGATGGGAGGTGAACTCAGGCCAAGTAAAGTCAGCCTATGGTCTTTCCCACTGGAGGCAGTGGGCAGGATCAAGCCTGGAGCCCCACAGTATCTAAGCATGTGACAAGCACAATAAATGGATTTGCCTTCTTATCACCAGTTGCAATGGACTATTTCACTTTCCTGCCTCTGGTGCAGAGTCCAAGCCCCATTCCAGAACTCTGAAAGAGTTCTCCACCCCAAACCTCCAAAATTCTTAAGGAGTTGGCACCAAGAAAAAGACCCCACATCTCCCTGCCCCAAAACTAAACTGTGACTCTTGGATTCCTGCACACCACTGGCAAGTAGGAAAAAAAAAATAAAATTGCTCCATTCTAAGAAGAAGATGTGGTTGCAGCTCCTTTCCAGGTACAGGTGAGCTGTCATGATACTGGTTTGGATAACAGGATTGGTCTTCCTTAGCCTGGATCCAGCCTTGCACCCTCAGCAGATACCATTCCTTCCAACAGGGTGAGTTAAGGCTTCAGCCCTCCCAATAACTTCTTCCTTTGTCCTTCCCTTGGTAAGATGTAGACCTTGGACCTTGTCTGGCCCTTGTCTCACTTGTTTCCCTGTCCCTGCAGCATCAAAAGACATCCCCATAAGTGGTGCCAGTGCAGTAAGAGTGGTTCTTGTTGCAGGGCAATTGATTTCGCTGTCACTGAGGCAGACAGCATCACTGGGGACTGAAATAACTTCAAACCAGCTTAATTGATTAAGCAAAGCAGCTGAAATGGATATTAGGACTGTGTACAGAGCACAAGTATGAAAGGCAAAGAGCATGGCAAAGCACATGAATGCCAGCCTCCAGCTGTGCTGAAGGGAGAGGAATGACAGGAAAATAGGGAAGTTTTTTTTCCTCATTTCATTCAATCTCAGCTTCACAGAACTGGAGAATAATTTGGGTTGTCAGGGACCTCTGGAGGTCTGCAGCACAGTGCCCTGATCAAAGCAGGTCTGGGTTCAAGGTCATCTCCAGTTGTTCAGGGCCTTGCTCCATTGAGTTTTGATTCTCTCTGAAGATGCAGACTGCTCACTCTCCCTGGGCTTCTCTTCTAGTGCTTCAGTGCTCCCATGACAAAGGTGCTTTTTCTTATGCCCAAAATGAATTTCCCCTGATGCAGCTTGTGTCCATTTCATTATCCTTTGTTACACGTGTCTTCTCAATATCCCTCCTTTAAACACAGCAAAAAGCTGCCTTACCCCTTTTGCCTTCTCTTCTCCTGAGCTAAACACTCCCTTTGACCCAGAGTTAAACACTTTGACTTTTAAGTGAGAAAAGCAGCAGCAATGAGTGCTGGATTTTGGTGGGAGGGGTTGATGTCACCTCCCCTTCCAGCTGCTCTTCACACTTTGCTTTCCAGCTGAAATTGTTCAGCAATTTGCAGTTTGAACGTGTAAATGTGCTTCTGATGACCAAAAGTCACATTTCTCATCAAACTGAATACTTACTAGAAAAAATGTACCCAAGGAAAATCACCAGAAATTGGGTTCCTTTGAAAAATTTCACCCTTCTCAGCATCCTCCCCCTCAGCTCTCTTGGGTGTTAAATATTAAAGTAAGGAGTTGCTGGCTTTGATACAGAAGTAGTAATTCTCTGCCTGAGGTATTTCCTTTCCTGGCTCTCCTCCCTTTCAACTCGGAGTAATTTTTTTTTTTTTTAAATTCTGTAGTATTTGCCCATTTCCAACACCTCCCCCACGTGGCATGATGTCAAATCAGCAGCAAGCAGGCCAGCAGGATTGTGTGTTCCCATTATCTTCAGCGCTAGAGTGGAAGTTTTTAAGACACAGTTGATAAAATCGTCCTTCTGCAGGCCAATTGCTCAGCAGAAGTCCCTCTTGCAGGAATGTCACCGTGTGCTTCCCACAGCAAGGCAGCCAGGAGGCTCCTGCTGTTACCAGCAGATGGTTGGAGGGTCAGTCACCACAGTGCCAGGGCTTTCTGGATGGCTTCCCTGGGATGCAGGTGAGCAGAACTATTGCTGTGTGTCTGGGAAGGAAATGCAAGACCACAGCCAAAATTAAGGAGCCCCTCAAAGTGTGTTTGGAAGGGTGATCTCTGTCAGAGCCAGCACAATTTCCAGTTGTCCCAAGCCCTTCCCAGCTCTTGGCCTCTCTGCAATCCTGTGAGGGAGTGAGGTCTGCAGGCCAGTTTGAAATTTCCCCCTTGGAATTTGTTTTTCCTGTACAAATTCCTTCTTATTATTAATTTTGTCCCATATCAAAGGCTAAAAGAACAGCAGTACCTTGTCTGTCTGAGAAATGAGATAGAGGCATATGTGAAACAAATGATCCCAGAATCATTTCCTTAACCCACTAACACATAAATGAAAGCACTTTGGTTTCCTCTTTTTTTTTTTTTTTCAAAGAAATCAAATCCTTTCCTGCTCCAGCTCAACCCAAGTGTTATTAAATCAGCCATCAGAAAATGACCAGACTCAAGGAATCAGATTAGAGAGATACCCACAGAGGAGGTGTGGGACCCCACATTTGTTACAAGCCTAAGCTTCAACTGGCTCCAAGGAGATGAAAGTGTGCAGTTCTGGGCTCTGCTCCCAGACCTGAGACCTGATCTCTCCCTGTCCCCAGCGACCCAAAACTTTGTGTGCAGCTCTCGCCACATCAGAACAACACTTATACCCAGTAAGGCAGAATATACACCCTTCTGTTTGAAAAACTTCAAGTAACAGGCATGAAAAACTGCTTTAGGGAGGGAACTGAACTGGTGAAGACTCTGAACATGGTCATGGGAGGCAGGCTTCAGGAAGATGCATGAGCTACGAGGTTTCTGGTGCCCTGCACCACTTTCCTTAATGCTGGGGACAATGGTGATCTATTTATTTCATTACAGACCTTTGCTGTGTTTTAAGCTGCTGCTAATTAGAAATGTCTGCTTCAATTGCCACTGTAACACTGATTTAGTTTCATGTAGTTTTAAGTGGACTGAAATGTTTCCATCTATAATATTTCTCTCCTGCTCGCCTGCAAACAAGAAAGATAAATGCTGATCAACCTGACAGATAAGCCAGACACAACTAAGGTGAATTATTTAGATCAACTAACATTTATCAGGCAGTCACTGCATATTTCCATGTTCCTGGAGTGTAGCTTTCCTGGACGACAAAAAGAGAGCGCATGTCTTGATTGCAGAAACCTGAAATACATTTCTTGCCATAGGGATTATTACAGGCCTTTGCAAAACAAAGATTTATATCTTTAAAAAGCCCTGTTGCCACATATTTTGTAGGAAAATCTCACTGTGCAACCTGGCAGTGGAGAGTCATCTTATTTTCAGTCAACTTCATCAGCTTTTTCTTGATCTGAGATCCTGACCCACAAGTCACAGTCTGCCCGAGAGGTGGGCAAGCAGACCCCTAAGCAAAAATGCATTTCCACACCCAGTTGGACATCTTCCCTTCTTTGATGACATAAATAACCCTGGGCAGAGTTTATCTTGCAAACAAGACCCTTAAATGTAGGCAGCTGTGTGCCCCTGCCTGCACATGAGCTAAATGTCCAAGTCCCCAGAATTGTGAGTAGAGATCTGGGCCTTGGTTTGGTTGTTCAGTGGGCACCTGACACGTCTCAAGATGGTCACACAGATGGCAGGTGCAAGCAAGGACCTTTGGGAGACCCTTCTGGGGCAGAGCTGGAGCCCACACCATGGTCCTGAGGCCACCCCAAAGACACAAAGGCAGTGGGAAGGGAGTTGTGACCTTCCCCATGAACAGAGGGAGAGATTCACCTGCTCAGCTGGTGCCTGTCCATTCCAGAGAAAGCTGATTTTGCGTCCCAGCTCCCCTGGCTCTATTGAATGACTTTTCACCAGCTACACTGGTGGAGAGCCTAGACCTCATTTGGACACCCAGCATTAGATGCCAAATTATTTTCATCTTAATTTCACCCCCAACTGCCTCTTGTGTGCGCTGGACCAGGTCACATCGCCCTCAAGTGGAGAATGATCACAATGAGCAGCCCCAGCCAGAGATCATCCAGAGGCTGTTTTCTTTTGAGGACACTGAAAAAAGCAAGGATCTACCCAGTCCTCCAGGACAATGTGTGCTATGAAAAAGCTGAGTTGCAAGAAGACAAAGATTTCAAAAGACAGACCAAAAAAGCTACAATGGGGAAGGCCATAACTCATGCTATCGAGCCCCCACCATAACTCAACCACCTCGTACAGTTCCATTGTGATAGCATCTCACCCAACTCAACATCAAACAAAAGGTGGTAGCAAAGCCAAGACTATAATTCACCTCTCCTGGATACCCACAGTGTGCATTAATCACCAGAGAAAAGTGTTTGCTTTATGGCCTGACTCAGTGTCCAACCAGCGTGCTGAGTGAGGTTGGGCCCCTCTGCTGAAATATGCAGGGTCTTGTAAAAAGAAATCAAAATAGGAGATCAAGCTGAACTGATGTGAGCAGCCTGACTTCTGGCAGCTTCTAGCACCAGGGTGCTTGGCTTTGAAACCTTATTATTGTTCTTGGTTGGATTTCCTCCAGGTTACGACAAAAACAAAAACAAACAAAATCAAAGCAGTGATGTAAGAACAAGAGCTCTTTTATATGGAAATGTACTGACGGTGCCCACTTACGTCTAGAGAGAAAAATCTGAACCTATAGTTGAAGGTACAGCTCTTGGCAGCTTGAAGGAATGACTGGTGGAGTGACAGGTGATTATCTCCAGTTTGGAGGCTTTGCCAGAGCACAGTACTCTGTGTGCTCTGTTTACTTGCTGCATGGGAGAAGAATGCTGGAAACAAAATGTTATGAATCCTTCACCTGGCTCTGGAAGGAACATTCCAGCAGCAGCAGCAGCTGCTGACCTCACAGGACACACAGGAAAGGCAAAGCTGGGATCTCTCCCAGGAAAGGGATCTTCCTTGGTTATATTACATACTGTCCTCTTTCAGCTCTGTTTCTTAATCCCTTCTTACCTCCTGTGTGGATGGACCTGTTTCTTGAGATTCTCCTCCTCCTTGTCTCTATTGTCTTCCTCAAAGTCTGCTCCCTCATTCAATTTCCCAATTTATCCTGTAAACTTGATCTTCAGCCTGTAGAAATGGTTGAGCTCTCCAGTCAAAGTGAGGGGCACAGATCTGTTCCAGGTTTATAACAAACAGTTCTGGTTGCTTTGGATGGACCAAGGAAATGGTTGGCATCAAAAGAAAGTGGCTTCTGGAACAAATCTTATCCTCTTAGACTTACAACAAGCATGTTTCCACTACAGCATAGCCTGTACCTAACCTTTTCCCAGATTCCCCTTCTAATCTCAGCCTGGAGCAGCATGTGTGCAGCCCATTTTACAGCACAAGGACCTAATTACATTTTCCAGCTGTGCAGCAGACTCCCGCAAAGCAAAATAAAGCCTAATAATGTACATTTCTTAGCTACCACTCTTGGCCCTCTTGGAAGCAGTCCATGACTCCCAGGCTGACAAGTGGTCTGAAGGATGCCTGCACCCTTCCACTTTTACCAGGAGAGCTTTTTCTCTTTTATCCCTGCTGTTTTTATGCATCAGGCCATCCCTTTCCACCCAAGTCCACTTAACATCTTCTCAGTTTGCTAATTGCCCTCTGGAAAGCACAAAAATGAACCCACGCTCTGCTGCACCACATCAGCTTTGGCAGCAGCTGATGGGTTTTGCCCTCCCTGTTGCGAGATGTCTTCCTGCTCCTCCATCTCTGTCCAGAGAGCCATTCCTCTGGCAAGGCACCATCTCCTGCCAATGGAGATGGAGTGGAGTGGAGAGGAGCATGGGCACAAAAGGGGAATCCAGCAAGGTACAGTTGGTCTGAGAACCAAAGCAGCTGTTCTGAGGGTGGTGGATAACAAGAGGGTCACCACAACGGTGTCACCACAACAGCCAAGACACGGCGCGGTAGAGAAGTAAAGAAGGGATTTAAATGCAAGTGAGAAGAGGAGCAACGCTCTCCAAGAATCCCTTGCTCATCAAAACCAAAAGCAATCTTAATGAGAAATGCATTCCCCAGGCAGTCACAGTGAGCCTGTTTAAGGGAGGTTCGTATTCTATCCCCTACAAAATTTCATGGAGCATTTCATGGCGCGTAAGGGATCATCTAACTTTATCTCCCCTCTACAACAGGCTGTGAGCCAACCCCTTTTGGAGCTTGACAACGTAGATTTGGAAATCGTTCTTCACTGAAAAGGAGGTGACACTGCTGCAGGCTGTGGCCAAGAGCTGGAGGCACCAAGGCATCACAACCAGAGGTACCTCGTGGCCTCCTCCCTGCAGGATGCTGGGGGTTAAGGATGTGCCCCCAGATAATCCTGAATCTTAAGATCATTCTGCAAACCAACCTCTTAGGCAGCAGAGGAGCCTGGATGAAGGTAGAGCTGAGCTGCAGGGCTCTCTGAATGTGAGCCAGCCCAAGCATGCTGGGCATTGCAGCTCTGGCCCAGCCTTGCTCAGCAAACAGAGTGGAGCGAGCTGAATCTGTCATGACCAAACGAACCTACAAATGATTTCCTGGAAGGGCTTTAGACACTCTGTTTAAACCCAACCCTTTCATGGACATCTTAGGGAAATGTAGCATGAGTTAGTCTGGCCAGTAGGTAGAGCCTGAGAATGTCAAAGGTGTGAAGTGTTTGGGGTTTTTCCTGGGGAAAAGGCTAAGAGGAACAGCTTGAGTGTCATGCAGCCAGGAAACAATTTTTTCCTTATTCAGATTAAGACAAAATGGTGTGATTGTAGCCATCTGTTTCAGCTAGATGAGGATATTTTTAATTATTTCTTAAGAAGTAAAAGAGGGATCTGATGGCCCAATTGCATTCCTGTCCCCAAGCTGGCATTCATACAATGTCCTCCACCAGCAGATGCCACAGCCTTGCATGAAATTTAGTCACAACACTTATGCCAAATTTCTAGTACTCAGTTTCTCTATTATCCTTTAAGAAAAAAAACAAACCAAAACCAGACAAAACAACACTATAATTCCCTTTTGATTGTAAGCTTATATATTTCCTTGTTTTATATTGGATTTATTTCCATTTGTGTTAACATTTGCCTACAGCTCCTATCAGTTCCACAAGTAACTTTCCCATGCCATATCTGCCTAGCTTTATCCTTTGTTTGCCCATTGTGGTAACTGATTACATTGTTGAGCAAAATTTGCTTTAATCTGTCACCATGAAAGCCTGATCATTTTGGGGCATGCTGTCTGAATTGTTGTGAATGATGATCTCATGTCTGTGAATCAACGGAAAATAGGTAAATAGAGGAGAATTCTGAGCAGCATGAGGATGCTGAGACTGTACAGACTCAGGACACATTTGAGCTGTGGCTGAGTTAGTGACAGAACCTTAAGAAAATTCATGGTTTATGGATTCTATATAAAACTTGCTCTCAGCCCTAAAAGAGAGAAGCCAGCTGTGTGGCTTTTCCTCTGCTACCTGCAGTCTGCAGTGCCCTCCTTCAGGTGCCAGAATCTTAATTTCCAGTGTCTGAGGGCTGAGCTGTCACCCTGGGTGGGCTCAGGCTTGGATCCCACATCTGATCACAGTGGCAACTCCCTCATTACCCAAACCTTCTCCCCCTGCCAGCAGCGCCAGCAAAGCTGACTGCAACTTTTCCTCCCCCGATTTCCAGTTCCCTCCTGAGTGAGCCACCAGGGCCACCCATGCAGGACTCCCTGGCTTTCCACAGAAGCCACTGGGATGTGCTTGCACTCGCTGGAGGTGTGAGCTCAGCAGCGAGCCAGGCTTGCTGACTCACAGGCCCCAGGATGGCTCGTCACCATCTCCTCCAGATGAGTCACCAGGCGAGTCACACGCTGCATCTGCACTGCGCATTCATGGCAGCTTTGCATCGGCCCTGCCAGCGGGGGAATTGTTTGTGTGGAGTAACCATGGAGAGGGAGGAAATGCTGAGGAGGAGCGAGATGTGAGGGATGAGGAAAAACCAACAGGGGAAAGCGTATTCCACCTCCACAGCCCTGGAGTACAAAAGGAAATGTTTGCCTGTGTGGTAAAAAACCCTCTCTTTTCCATGATGTCCCTAACTGGGAGAAGTGGAAATGCTGTAAGAAGTAAGAAGGATGTAAGAAGTAGCCTTGCAGGGTCTGGAGCCCCTGCAAATCCCACAGGGAATTGTGTTGGCACAGTGGATTCAGCTCGGGGGAGCTTTTCCCTAGAGAACAGCTTTAAGCAGATGCATCAAAGGCACCAGGCAGGGTCCCTTCATCTCACCCTGCACACTCTGTGATCATTTGCCTCAAAAATCATAACTAAGTGATTGCTGAGAGCAGACCCCAAAACCTCACTGCCTTGCTCTTGCTGATGTTTTGTGAGAACAAGGGTCAAGAAGGCAGGACAAGTGATGGCTGTGTCACTTAGGTCCTACCAGCTCCAGATACCTCACACTGTCTTCTTCTGTCAGTCAGTGTGATTTTTACTACCCAGAGCACATTTGCAAAAAAAAAAAAAAAAAAAAAATTTTAAATCCCATCAGCTTATTCTTTAAAGAAAGCTGAGATGCCTATTTCCAGGAACAGCTCACACCACAGAACTTTTAATAGGCAGTAAGGATTATGATGTTATTATTATATTTTCCTAAATGGTTAATCACCCAATAGATACAACCACCAATAAATGTTCCCATAGATGTGGGTTTAACATCTGTTAGAGATATCACTTGTATCTACACTATTACTTTACTCTGTATCAAACTACTGGATTAGTCATAGGCATAGTCAGTTTTTCACTTTTATTATTGGTCTCCAGACCAGAAACACCTTTAAGCAGCGAGTTTTACAAGGCTGCACATCTGGCTAATCCTGAACATTATTTATTTGTCCACCTGCCTTGTAGAAACAACATCTCTCCCTTCAAACGAGGGGAGGGGGCTGATTGTGACACGAACCCCAGTGAGATGGGGCAGAAAATGTACCTGCTTCTGCGCAGGCTGTACCATGAATGTTCACAGGAAATAGAAAGAAAATCTTTTTCACTGCAATACAGAGCTCAGCTTCTCCTTTTATTCACAGCAAAAGTCAGCTGAAAATGTTCCTTTGGCAAAGATAGGGTGGATTTTGTGGTTTTGGTTTTTGGTCTTTTTTAATCACTTAAAGTCAAGAAAGCAGCAAAAGCAAGTGAACATGTTTATAGACTGATTTGTAAGGCAGAAAAAGCTGTACTTTGCACCACTGAGAACCAATGTGCACACAATGGATAAACACACAATGAGAACAAGCAAGTTTAATTTTCTTTCCAAACAAACTAGACAAGGGAAAGATTATCCCCTCCTTGGAGCTGCCTCTGCGAAGTTTCCTGCTGAAACTGCTCTACCTTCCCTCTGCGGTGTGTTTACCTTAGATTGCACATAAAAATTAGATATGCCAAGGTAAAAATAGCTGCACATTCTATCAGACAGAAGATAAAGCTCCTTTTCACGCTGCTTTATTTAAATGTACTGGTGCTTTTGAACTCTCTCATGCTGGGACCAGTTTCCAGCCAGTCCATACAGCAGCAGCTCAGTCCCTCCAGGCAAGGAGTGAGATGTGCTGGTGGTTACCAGCTGCAGAGGTAAAAAATGCACCCACGGTGAAGAGACTGAGTGCTGAAAGCAATTAAAGACATTTAGCAGCTCCCTGAATAGTGTGACCTCTTTCCAACCAAGGTCTGTCTCAATTCCCATGTGGGACGTTCCTTGTTGCTGCTGGCTAAAACTGTTTCTTCCCACACAAAACCACCTATGTAAGTGTTTCACAACCTCACCAGGCACTCAAAATCCACAAGTTAGTAAAAACTGCCCAAGGTTACTCTCCACAGCCTAGATCCTGGCCTGAGAAGTATTTTTTTTTTTTTAAGTTTCTTTCCCAGAAGAAGTACCCTGACATGACTGGCTGTCAGGTACCTCAGGGTACAGAAAACCTGTTGGAGGCTCCTTCTCAGAGCCAGAAAGCCAGGAGCAAACTCTGTCTGATGAGCACTAAGAAAGGCAGGGATTAACCTGATTTTTTGGCAGAACTGAATTTACAGCTTGTCTACACGACGATGTTATTTCAAACAAATGGAGAATGTGAATTAAAGGCACGGTGGTTGTGCCAGAATGGCTTTGTGTGTGCACTCATTTTGCCTTTCAAAATCCATGCTTCTTTCTGGGAGGGCGTGGGACAGAACAGCTGTGCCAGGCAGGTCTCTGGTGACATCAAAGCCTCGGGGACACACGTGTGAAGCACAGGCAATGACTTGCCCTGAGCCCTGGGAAGGCTGCTGGCAGCATGACAAGGTTGAGGGTCAAAGGTTGACTGGGAGAGCCAAAATTCATGCATATTAGTGCTGAGCTGTGTTTGCCAAGGGAGACTGCCCTGGGATGTTTTGCCAGCCTGGCATTAGAGCATGGAGATGAACTGATTAAACCACTCGGGAACTGAAACAGTGCTACTTTTACATTGGACCAATATAAGTACATTTTTCATTTATTGGTCTCTAAAACTCTCTGGAGCAGGACAGCACATCTGGAACGCTGCACAGAGGCACAACTTTTGGGTTCTTCACATGGAGCATCCCAAGCCCTCCTTGTCCATGGTGAGCTCCTGCTGCCCCACTCTCAGGTGTGCCTGTCAGATGTGGCTGTGAGGTGCTTTTCCAGCACCAAATCATGGCATTTTCAAGCTACATGTGAATATCTTCATGAAAACAAATTACCATCTGACCTCCTTAAAGTTTTGTGAGGTCCTGCTGTGATTCTTCTCACCTCAAGCAGATGTTCAGAATAGATCAGGGGAACCCTTCCTGCAAGGAAAGACTGCTCTGTGCCATCATGCTACTCAGTCTGAAAGAGCACGATCCCCCCTCACCATCAGATGACCAAGGGCAGAGAAAATCTATCTCAGCTAGAGGGATGTGGGGGGTCAGCAGACATCTGAAAAACAGCTACTAAAGCAGACCATCAGGCCCTATATCTGTGATAAGGAAATCTGTGTGGTGTGTTTCAAGTCCAGCTCCAGCTATCAGCTTCTGAAAATAAAGAGTATTTGGATTCAGGTTTGGATGAAAAATAGATTTAGGTCAGAACCTGAATTCCTTAATGTGTATCTCACTCTGGACTTCATTTCCCATTTCTTTAAAGGTGTCTCTTGCTTGCAACTGGAGATTGAGAAAAAACACACAAAATAAAGTGAAAATTTTCCTCAAAGGCTAATGTTGTTGAGATCTGGGAGAAAAATAGAAGACAGGTTTTATTTTATCAAGTGTACATAAACACAGGCATTTCATAAACAAGGAATTGATTCAATTGTTTCCAGAGGTATGAGAGTGAGGGAGAGAGCTGAGATTTAGCTATTAAAGACAATCTCAGGAGAGGGAGGGAATTAGTCTCCAGTTGAGCCAGATATTTCCCTCTCAAAAAATAAATGAATCAAAGTCATGCTCAGTCAGCCAAATTATCCAAGCAGCTGCCAGCATCCCTGGTTTCTGGGGTTTATGTGATTTTGAAAGAGGAATGCTGTATTCTCTCTAAACGGAGCATCCTGAAGGGGGTCAGGATTGCAGAGAGTCCCAGTTTGGGGTTTTTTAAATAAGACAAAGCTGGTGAGTCTTAGAGCCACCCCATGCTCCAGATGCATGGATTTCATTTATAGCTTGCTGTCCAGCCCCCTTTGGACTCAATTGTGCCTGCACAGCTCCCTGTGAGTCACTCCCAAAGTCACCGTGGAACCGAGTCCCTGCCCATGCTGGGAGCAGCTCTGCAGTGCCTCCCACTTTGCCACAGAGGGGTCCCACCCCTTGGTTCCCCACTTTGCTTTCATACTGTGCTCTGGTTCACACAAAGTGGGCCCAGATGCACTTCATAGGATCACAGGGCCATAGAATGTTTTCTGTTGGAAGGGACATTTGAAGGATTCTAATCCAGCCCCCCTGCAATGAGCAGGGTCACCTCCAGCTAGTTCAGGTTGCTCAGCCCCATCCAAACGTCAATTTTTTTCAGGGATGGAGCATCCACCACCTCTCACAGCCAACCTGTTCCTGTGCCTCACCACCTTCATTGTAAAAATTTTCTACTTTATATTTAGCCTGAATCTACCCTCCTTTTGTTTAAGATGATTACCCCTTGTCCTATTGCTAGAGGCCCTACTAAAAAGTCTGTCCCCATCAAAATTAAGTCACTTAATTAGCTCTGGGAAGGGTGCTGCCCCACACAGCTCCTTAATTCCCTCCCATTACGTAGCAGCCACAGCAGCAAGGGCACAGATCAGCATCTGCTGCACGACCTCAGCTCTCAGCTTCCCTCAGAATCTCCAGCTGGTCCCAAGCAGAGCAGCCAAGAGCTGGTTTTTCACAGCCTGGTCTCTGGAAATGTGTAACTGGCTTGAAACACTTCCTCCTCCTTTCCAAAGCTGTCACACAGAGTGTGGTTGCTGAGCTGAGCCAAGGGCTTGGCAGGTCCAGAGGCTCTGTGCGTCCCCTTGGTAGGACCAGATCACACTGGACAGCTGATGTAAGGGTACACGAGCTGTGTTTAGCATTCCAGAGAGAGCAGAGTGCTCCCAGACATAAAGGGGTGGGATGTAAGCTGAGCTCAATGTTTGAGTCCTTCTCCTCGAGCCCCCACTCTGCACTGACTCCCGGGAGTACAGCAGGGCCCACAAGTGTCACTCAGTGGGGGCATTCCCACCTAGAAAAGCCACCTCCAAGCACCACCCACACGTAAGGAAGGCTGTGGAGCCCAAATTTCCCCTCGCAGCATGACAGCATCCCCTGGTTGCCTCCCCCTGCTCCCTGACTCACAGCCTGAGCTCAGCGCCGGGCAGGGGCCCAAGGAGGAGCCACGTTTAACTCACAGCTCCCCGAAAACCTCCTCCAGGAGGGATTTCTGCTCAAGGACGGCGTGGAGCAGCTCCAGAGGCCAGCCCTGCAGGAAGGGGCGGCTGGGAGCCGGGGGAAGCCTGGCTGCTCTCCCTCTCCGGCTGTGCTGCATCCCGCTCCGTTGTCACCGCGGCTCGGGGTCGCCTGTCACCTGCCCTGCAATGAGCCGAGCCTTGCTCAGGCGGAGGGACACGGGCTGACCTCAGGTGTCCACCCCGGGCTCTCACTGATCCTATTAGCGAGCGCACAGCCGGCCCTGCCAGCCCTGGGGATGCCACGGGGACCCGCCACCGCCACCCCTGGGGATGCCACGGGGACCCGCCACCGCCACCCCCGGCTCCAGGTGAGCCCGGCGGGGGTGGCTCAGCCAGCCGAGCGCCCCTCGCCCTCTGCGAGGCACACAGAGGGGGAACCTGCCCGGATCCAGCACTGGCAGCAGCCCCGGCTGGCTCGGGCAGGGCAGCATCTCCTCTCCTGGCAGTGCCAGGGCGGGGGGCAGACGGACGCGGTGGCTGGCACAGCTCAGGCCCTGCCCTCCATCACCAGAGGTGGAGTTCGGCAGCTGGATGTGAGCGATTCCCCTCTGGAATGAGTGCAGGAGGATGCAGCCGTGCCAGCATCCCTTATTCTGGTAGTTCCCCACAGCCTTTACAAAAAGCAGAACTGGGCAATGAGAACTGGCAAACATCTGAATGAGAACTGGCAAACATCTGGCTGAAAAAGATTGTTGGAGAATACCTCTTTTTGGGTGAATATTTTATTTTTCCGTAACTGGCATTTCTGCACAGGTACAGGGATGTGGATTAAAAAATACACTTGCAGCAAGAGGGGCTCTTCTTTGTAGCAGTCTGAGCCCTCGGAGGAAAACTTTCCCTGTGAGGAAAACTCCCACTTCTGGGGAATCTGCACAGAGCACTTAGTCCTAAGATTTGTGTTCTGGGAATATTTCTGAGTTCTGGGCTTAATGTTCATCTGCTGTTGGTCAGATCCCAGTGCAACCATCTGGATCTACGTTGGTGTCTGGGTCAGTGTGTGGAAGGTTTAGACCTGTTCAAATTGAAATATAAAAAAAAAAAAAAGACCAAGACAAAAAAGTTTAAAATGGCTTTTATAAAAGATTGTCTGAAAGATGGATTGCCATCAAAACCAGAATGGAAAATATGATCAAAACTGAGGGAGACAGTTTTGGTCAAGAAGGATCCTAACCTTCCTGGGCAACCAAAGAGACGTATGCCAGACTTGAAACCTGGCATGAGACTCGCACATAGAGTGACAAATGCAGAAGCTTATAAGCCATGTCATGTAAATAGGGAGACCTCAGAGCATCTCAGCACAGGTCCTGATGAGATGTGAACAGACTCACAGGTTGTGGGAGACAGCATATGGCCTCGCCACTTGCAGTATCAGGGCTGCAATGAGCCAAGAAGGTGGCTTCTGGTCTGGTGGCTCTTTACTGTAACAAATGGTGTCACTGAGTCCTTCAGCTGGATGCCATCTGCCCACCCCGCCTGCAAAGCTGGTCTGGAGCTTTTCAGCAGAGATGCTAAAAAGGTTGGATTTAGGAAAAGGTTCTTCACTCAGAGGGAGGTTGGGCACTGAACAGACTCCTCAGGGAATGGTCACAGCCTCAAGGCTGCCAGAGCCCCAGGAGCATTTGGACAACGGTCCCAGGCACAGGGTGGGATTTTTGGAACGCCCTGTGCAGGGCCAGGGGCTGGATTCAACGATCCCTGTGGGTCCCTTCCAGCTCAGGGTGTTCTATGATTCTCTGCTGAGAATTCTAGCATTGACCCCTGGAGGTGTATCCACGGACAATTGGGTGGCATTTATCTCTGTCCTGGTGTATTTACACTGCTCTCAGATGAAACAAGTGCAGAGACACTCTGGGCTTCTGCCTGCCCCTCTGCTCCTGGCACTGCACAGCCTGCTGCTGAACCCTGGCTGGTCTTGAGCCAGGCACAAAGAAATCACTGTATTGGAGCAGTTCCAGGGTCAAGAACTCTCCTTACAGCTGTGACCAAAGCAGGTGCTCCAGAGGAGAGCAAGAGGCTCTCTCACAGCTTTTGCTTTGCCCCTCATCCTCACATCTGCTCGCTGTATTCACCGCCGTCTCTCAAAACACGGTTACTTTGGTTTTGGTTCATGTGGTTGAACGTGGCCACGGTCCCTAACTGGGGCTGCAGGGTCAGCTACGGCACTGATGTCTGTAATGCTCAATTGGGGAATAACTTGCCCTCGGCAACCAGCTCCTGTCTGCAGGAGATGGGGTCATGAAGAATCACCGCCCATCCATTTCCTCCCGGTCTCAGGTTCCTTCAGAAGTTCAGCTGCACAAAGTACAATTTCCCAAGCTGTGAGTAGCCAGGGGCACTTACAATCAACAGCCTTGACCTAGAGAGGTTTCTCCAGAGCCACCTGGTCTCTCTGGGAAGCCCAAAAACCTCCTTCTCTCGCATTGCATCTGACAGCAGCTCATAAATCAGGCGGCAGTGGCTGGCAGCCCCTTTGAGGCTCGGGTCCGTGTTTTTGTTTGGGATGGAGCCTGTGCTCAGGTGGGGAGGCCCCGGGGCAAGCAGCCGGCTGCGGATGCAGCTGCTGGTTCCAGGGGCATGCAGGGCTCCCAGCCGCACACGTGGGACTCGCCTGGCAGCCACGGCACGGTGCTTTCGGGAGGGCTGGACCCAGCCGTGGCTTGTGCACTTTGCTGCTCAGTCAGCCCCTTCTGACCTCCCTCCCTGCCAGCACGGCTTCACCTGGTCACGTCACATGGTTTTTTCTGCTTCTTCGCCAGCAAACCAACCTCTCCGTTTCAGCAGAGATTCCATCTGCAACGTTTGGAGGCGATTTTCTTTGAAATTGGGATCAGTGCTGTGAAGTAGAGCTGAGTTCACCGCCACCCCTCTTTTCCCAAATCTCTGTTCAGGAATAGAGTTTGATCCAAATCTCTGGATTTTCATGTTATGGAAAGAATCACAGACTAAACTGTGCTGGACTAGTTATTTCTTTCTTTGAGTAAACTGAAGAGTTTATGTGTAGACCTGAAAGTAAAATGAAATGAAATGAAATAAAATAAAATAAAATAAAATAAAATATAAAATAAAATAATAAAATAAAATAAAATATAAACTAAAATAAAATACAGCAGCTAAAAGAATAAAACTCTGAATCTCATCAGTATCAGATCCCAGTGGATGTATTTCCATCTAGTAGTAATGCATTGCATATGGACTCAGCGCTGTATTGTCCCTTTGAGGATCATGGGAATTTTGCCATTTATTTCTGTATAAAAAACAAAATGCTGAATACTGAGCAAGAGTCTGGCTGGCTCCTGACTGAAACACTCTGCAAAGGGAAATTATCCCAGGCTTTCTGTCCAAGGACTGCTGCCTCCACTGAGTCTCACACAGGAAATGTGTGTTTGGAAAAGTTAGATGTGTTGGGAGTTGATGGTTTGGATGTAGGCTGGCAGCTTCCTTGCATCCATCCATCTGCTGCTGGTGACAGGACATGGCACCGTGGGATGTCAAAAAGATTGCTGGCTGACTTTCTTCTCTGTGTCCCTGCTCCAAGTGCCTTTGGAATCTTTTCACTGCATGTGGGGAAACTGGAGAGAGGGAGGAGAAATGGAAATCCAAAGAGCCCATGGGAGACACCAAAACAGTGTCAGGGGCTACTCACTTTCCAGATTGAAATTGTTCTGCTCTGTGTAGAACTGATACTTCTACCACTTTGCTCACCTGACAGCCCAGGTGAAGATGACCTTGAGGCATTAATGCTCAGTGTGTGCAACTAGAACTCCAGAAATCAGTGAGAAACCAAGACTCTCTACAACCTCTGGGCCACCAGATCCTTGATCCCTACCCAGTCAGTGGAAAAAAGCATTTGTTGAATAGTTGAATAGTTAAACAGTGATCCCTTCTGGCTGACATAGATGTGCTTGCACTAGCAGTCAGTCTGAATTGCTCTTTTCTGAACACCAGTGACATTGAAAACATCTCAAATACAGTTTTAAACCTCGGTGATCCTTGTGGGTCCCTTCCAACTGAGCACACCCTGTCACTCTGTGATCTCCTGTCATCTCTTCACTGATAGATAGTTTCAGCACATAAAAGTTCTGCTAAAGCCTGCTGTTATACCTCTTCCCCTCCATCCACCTCCAGCTAATGATTAATGTGCTGGGGGGGCAACTAGAAGCTGATCCTCAAGGAGCAAAGAGTTTGTTGCACAACACACCTCCAGCCCTGCCAGCAGCTCTGTTTGACAATTGCAACAACTTCACAGTCCTTACTCTCTGCAAGCACTGAGTCCTTGTGCCAGGGACCACGAGGTCTGAAACTTTCTCCTGTGTTCAGAAATGATCAGTTCGTGATAACGAAAGTTTGAGCCCAGATTGTGCCACTTAGTCATATATGTTGATATATAGCAGCAGCGTAACAGTAAATAACAGATTTCCATTCCTGCTTTTCCTCCTCTTGGAATTTAAGCTGAAACACAAAATCTTTCAACTTTTGTTGTCCTTCTCCAAAAAGAGAAGGGAAACCCATATTTTTAAGCAGCTCATTTGCAGGGCAGTGCTAAACAAGATGACACAGAGCCTCTGCCAAAGGAGTGGAACAAAGATTTCACATTTGCTCAGCAAAAAACTCCTCGTTCCTTGCTCAGCCCCCTTTTGTTATGGGATCAGTAGGAGACATAGTTCAATTCCAGCCACGAGTGACCTGATTAATGTTGATATCTCAAAGCATCCTTCAAATCAGCAAATACATTTGCACCCTCAGGGATATAGCTCTGATGCACAACCTTTCTATAAACACCTTTATTTTATGCAAGTAAGCACTGGAGATTACCCCTGGCAATCCCACCCTGCTTTGTGTCCCATTTTCTGCTTTCCTACAGGTTTAAAATGACCATCCCCTTCAAACATTTTCCTGTGGATGAAGTGGTATTGAAGCCACAGCAGTGGCTGCCTGGAAAACTCTCTTTTCCCCACAGACACTTCAGAACCCTCTCACCAATAATGTGATGTTCTTCATATCAGGTCAACTGTCCCAAGAGACCAGGAGTTCATATGCGCTCGTTGAAAACAGACTAGGGGTGAAAAGACAGGAGGAAATCCAGTCTGAGCAGAGTAAAGTTTAGGGGAGCGAAAAAAAAAATCAGTGAAAAAGTAGAACTAGGGAAAGAAACAGTCCTAGAAGGCAGAACAATTCAGCTGCTTGTTTGACATGAGTGACAAGAGGCAGAGAAAATGCAGAAGTTGTTTTGCAATGATTAAATATTAAAAATAATATCAACAAACTGATGGCTTGAGGCAAAAGGGAATGAGGAGATGAATGGAACTGCATAGATGAAAAAGATGGCTGAGGCAGAAGTTTCTGTGAAGGAAGCTATCTTATGAACAGGCTAGAACTCAGAAAGGAAAATCCGTGGCAGGAGAAACACACCAAAACCAAGATTTTTTTTCTTGGCCCTTGTTCCCAGTAAGGGAGTTCTGAAACATTGTGCCATTTCTACATAGGCAGCTGAGATTGCTGAGATCTCACATCACTTGCATACTTAGAATTCCTGGTGAAGGAAGAAAGTGAGGATGAGTTCCCTTGGTAGCTCCCTGTCACCTTCCAGGTTGCTGGCAGCAACCTCCAGCTTTAGGAGTATTTATTTTCTTTACTGTCAGGGCTCATATAGGTAGATAAACAACCCAATCCCAATAAATGATGAAGCTCATGCAATTGAGGACCATGACACCTGCTGGGATGAGTGGCTGCCAGTGGCCTGTGGGATATTGCATGGAAAAGGGGCAAATGAATGAAATCTGAGAGGGAACTGGAGACTGCTGTGATCTGTACACCAAGACTTAAAGCATGACAGATCTGGGGCATTAATAGCTCTTACAACTTCCTCACCAACATTTCTGTAATTTGTGTGTGATTTTGGTAACAAGAAGCAGCAGAGGGGGAACCCTTGAAATAATCAATGGAAACCACAATGGGGTCATCTTTATGGGCTGTAAGATCCATGGAAGCCACAAGCAATTAATTTGCAACAAAAAACACCTTTAAGAAACTTTTTTTTAAGTCATTCTAGAAAAGCATAACACAGTAGGAGCTGCACTTTTCATAAAGTTTTGTAACCCAGTCCAAGGGAGCCCATTTTGTACTTTATAGCCCTTATGTTCAATTTTTAATTATTAGCTTTTCCCCCTTGTAAATTTAAATCCACTTCCATTACATTTAGGGAACAATAGTGAAACCCTCCTGTAGCTAATTTAACACCTTTAAATTCCCATGGAAGGAAGCCAAAGATCTTGTATCCTGATGGACAGTAAAGTGCCTACCTTATTTTAGGAAGGCAAGTTCAAATCCTTCTATGGCCATAGTTATTAAAAGGGACTGTTGGTTAACTTTTTGGTTTTTTTATCTTTATGGCTAAAGAATAATCTTTGTTCATTAAGATAAAATGGCAGTGAAATAAGTAGCAGCTTGTCCAAAGTACTTCAACTTCACTAAAGATCATCAGGGAAAACAATAGCTTGATCCCATAGAAATGCACACACCTTCAGATAAAATGGGAGGTTTATTTGTTCCTTCTTATGAACCAAACTGTGACCTATTAAGCAGCCTGATGCACTTACAGCAAACATCCTTCCACACCAGAATATACCTTTTCAACCCAAACTGCTACTAACTTGGTTGAGAAGGCCTCAATGCTTAATACACATTATCCTGTACATTAAATAAACATGAATAAGTCAAATCTCAGCAATATCTGGAAGGAGACATACTACCTGTTAAATAGGTCACAACTTGGTTCATTAAAAAAATTAAAACAATTTGATTTTCTTTTGATGTTCCCATGCATCTTCAGGTTGTGTCTGGGTTCGTGTGGGTGCCTTGGGTGTGCTGAGGGCACACGCATTTCCCAGAATCAGGGATTGTCTGAAAATAAGTTATCGACAGCTATTTTTTTCCCTTTCTGTTTCCTTCTCAGTTTCTGATTACATTCTAAGAATTTTACACAGAGATTCTGGAAAAAATACCAAAACCGTTTTACCAAATAATTTTGGTGAGTAATTCCTAGACAAGGCTCCCCAACACCACTTCACTCTTACATCATTACCAGGATTATTCAGTCTGAATATTGCCTTTATTAAGATCTTGTAATTTGTTAGTACTTGGGTGGTCATGTGGAAACCTACTTTCACAATTTCCTCTGCAAGTGGCATTTCAGTCTGGGAGGGAAGAAAAGTCTGTATCTATTTACATGTACATGGAAAGACAGATTTAAACCTGTACCCCTGAATCTGTTGGATCCAAGTATAGACACACCAGTTGTCCTTTATTGCAGGTATGTCCAAGAAAGATGCACACACCAGCAAGTGGCCAGATCTGTGTACAAGATCACTCATTAGGCTAATCAAAAATGCTGAAATGAAGAAATGAGCTGCCTCAATAAATCCTCTCAGAGCCTGGGGAAGGGTTTCCCTAGTTTGTGGATTTTTCTAACAGTTATGGTCTAATAAAACAATTTTGGTCTTATAAAAATTAACATCTCGCCCTACAAGAGTTGCGTCGGTTGTTTCTCTTGACCACCAGTGGCCCAAAACCACCAGATGAGATGCACCAACTCTCCAGAAACCAGGTGTGACTCAGACTGCTGGAAACACTCCACATCCTGAATTCAAACCAGTTGTAATAGGAGGTTTTACCCACTGCAGAAGTCACTTCTCACCCTTGGTTCAAATCACCTTTAATTCTGATGATTACTGGTCAGGCTTTTACTCTAATTTATGTATGCTTAAAGCTTAGTGAAAAACCCTTGTCCAAAAGTGATCCAAAATGCATGTTTATGATAACTCAGGTGCTACAAAGGTGGCTTGTGATGGCTTTTACTTGATCTTAAGTACAGTATGTGGCTTTCTTTCCTGACCTTGTGCACACTGTTATAACACACAGCTACTCCACCACCAGCTCATTAGCCCGTTGTAAAAATCTCTGAGATAATTTAAGGGTGAATATAGTGAGGGGGGGGGGAAAAAAAAAAAGCTTTGCATGTGAAAGGGAAAATAGTGGGAGGAGGGTAAAATCACCAGGGTGAAGTACAACATGTTCAGCAGACTCCCGTCCCTTGGCTGCCTGCCCGATGACTTTCCTGAGCGGAGCTCTCCTAGCAACCGGTCCCCAGCCGCTTGAATTTTTATGTATCGCTATGTCGGCGGTGATGTCACAGTTTCCATAGCTACTATCAGTTGGAGGAACGATGACACTTATGCTGCTCAGTAACTGGGAGGGTAAAAAAAAAAAAAAAAGGAAAAAAAAAAATTGTCCTGGCTGAAATACTCCGTGGAACTCTGGGAGCCGGCGAACATGGAGCGCGCGGCCGGGCGTTTTGCTGATGGAGCCTCTCGCTCCTCGCGCTTTCGGCAGGCACATCACAGCTGCTGCAATATTCATCCTCCCCTAAGTGCTCCATTGTAGAAATTAAATATTGTTATTAATTAAACTCCCCCATCCCACAGGCTGCCCAGCCCTGTCTGGTTAGAGCACACTTGTGAGAAGAGAGCAGGCAATCCATTTGTCATGCGGTGACAACTTCTGGCATCGGGAATGGAGTGTTTCAATAAGAGAAGGCTTTGATCCTATTCATAACAGAGTATTTAAATAATTGCTAACCAGGCAGAGACTTCAGGCATTATCCCAGGGAGTGTTGCATTATTGCAAAAGGTTAAACTGAGCCATTGGTGCTCAGGCAAAAAAAAAAAACCATAGGAGGGTTCAAGAAGTTTGGTCAAGGGATTAAGTTTGAAGGCATGGCTTTGCTGATGTGAAATAGAGCAGAGACCAGGAGATGTCCGGACACAACGTTCCCTGAGAATCAGCCTGGAACATGGCACAGAGGAAAAAAACACAGCACTTGCAATCTCACAGCCAATTGTTTGGATTGCAGCAACTTCCAGACTCAAGTCAGGGAGCTTTTGGCAGTACTTTGAATTTTACAAAAATACAAAATAGTGAATATTCCCCACAATGACAATGTTGTTCTTCTTGTTGTCCTCCATATTACCAAACCTTGCTCACTGTTTTGGGGGGCTTCACACATATTAAGTGATTAAATACTAATAATAAACCTCTCAGGCACTCATTGCAAAACTTTAAAGGAGAGGGGCCTGCCTTTTCACTCAGTCAAACCACATCTTTCCCACTAGGGCTATGCTTAGCATGGTCTATCAAAAAAAAATCCTCCAGAAACAATCCCAGAAAAAAAAATCCTGAGAATAAATAATCCTGAGAAATAACATTTTGGCCAGTGTTAGACAATGTGTGGTTCTCACATGGGATGTTGAAGGGATGAAATAAGCAGGGGACCTTCCCTGTGGTTTGTGTTTGTAACTCTTTGGGATATGCCTGTGAAGGGAGTGAGCTGTTCAGCACATGCTGTTCCCCAGCCTCACAATGCAAACCACTTCCCCCAGAGATCATGTCCTGCCTAGTGCTGTGACCACCTCTGCAGGTCTGTCTCACAGTTCTTCATGCAGCTGGGACCAACAGCAGTTCCCTGAGATTCACATAACCACAGATTCAATTTAGGCACTTACAGGTAAGTGTCTGGCATCTAAATGCCCCTTGCAGTGGAAAAAGAGCCAGTTAATACAGCTGAAACTCCAGGGTGCTGTTCAGGGTCCCAGGGTAGACACCTGCCTTTGGTCAGACTATCTCTAAGGTCATCTGATGTGAGCTGAGATTCAGCTTCCAGCCACAAGAACCCCACGTAATTTCTTCACATTCAGGTGGAATGCCATCAGGTATTTCAAATGTCTCCAGAATCTTCTTTCCTAGTTCTCCACATGCTTGCAGACATCTTCATGCAGATGTCATAACCTCTGAGCTGCTTTCTACTCGTGTCTTCTATGATAGCTGTGGCCAGATCCAGCGCTCATGTATCGTCATGCACTGTCCCTTCAGGTGCCCATCATCTCTGGTCTCCAGCTGCTGCTCCAAAACATCACAGGTCTCCTGTAAACCCTTTGTTCTCATCTCCTATCACTTGTGGCTTTCCCTGTGGTGTTCCCATACTCTAGAGCTTTCCACAGATGTTTCCAGAATAGAGGCCATGCCCTTGGCCCCTAATTCAATGCTCACCGTCCAGGCTTTGCTGCAGTGCCTGAGCAGCCTCAGTGATGCTGCTCCACCTGTGTAAGATATCCTCATGTGTCCTTTAGCCCTGTGTCCTACCCTCCAGCCAGCTGTGCACAGCACCAGCCTCCCTCTGCCAGCCTGGGGACAGACAGACAGACACCTTCCAGACAGCTCAGAGGAGAAGGAAGATGTAAACTGCACCCACCAGTATCAGAGGTGCTGAAACAACCCCGTTCAGCCAGATGAGTCATTTCACCCTCTAACACTGTCCCTCTCTGAGCAGTCAGCTGGGAAATCAGGACATGAATTCTCACCGTGTCGCCCTTGCTTGCTTTATTTGAGATCCCTCGCAGGCCAAGCCAGCACTGGGTGGGTGATCCTCACATGATCAGACAACTGCACACTTGGCAAGGGCGCTGCGATTCCACGACCTACAGGAGTCACAAATCCACATATCACTCCCCTGAATGGTGGGACAATGCCTACACTCACCTCTGAGTCTTTCACGCAGGCACTGGTGCTTTATTTCCCAGGAGATAATTAGATTTGCTAGCAACCGTGTGCCTGCTTCCAAGTAATGCTGGATATGCTATTTTCAGGCATGATTCAGAGTAACCTACAGCAGCAGCTCAGGGTTTTTTTGGCAACAGTTTTGCAACAGCACAGTAAAGTTTTTAATGTGCCATCATTTCATTTCAGTTGTTAACACAGATGTCTGTTGAAAGATAATGTTGCACATTACAATCTTTCAGGCACCAGCACAAGGCCACTTTCTCTGAAAGGCAAGTCCTTGGCAGAATTAATCCCTGAAACTCCCTCTGAAAATGTGTGGGAGCATTTCTCTCAGTCCTGATGCCTGCCTAGATAAGACCAGGGTTGTTAAAAGTGTGAATGTACACATCTGTACATTACACAGGCGATTTTTTCGAGGAATCTCTGTAATTGCACTCTTCATGCTACGATCTGCATGTGGGAATGACTCCCTGCATATTCACTTTGGTCATTTGCAGAGGTCCTTATGAGGAACATATGTAGAACTGTGATTGCTTTTGTGATCCAGAGACGTGACCAGCAAATGCAATCACCAGACAGTCCAAGGCTCATTCAGGAGGAATTAACCATTGATGGAGGATGTGAATGAAGAAAAAACCCAACAAAGTGAGCATGTGCACCTTCAGGCTTTAATGCTCAGCCCAGCCTGGCTCAGGGATGGGGAAGAAAGCCTTCCTCTGGCTTGGTGCCCCATAGAGGGCCATCAAATGGCCCCTGCACGTTACTCTGCAGCCTGACATTGTGATTGTCTCCTGTCACCAGCCATCTTCTCTGTCCTTATGCATAGGAACAACAACAGAGAGCTGTGGGCAGCAGAAGCAGCTGGAGAAAATTCATTCTGGAGCTGCTGACTGCAGAAGAGAAGCCACAGGAGTTAGCTGTGAGGTTCTAGTGCCCCTCTTAGGGTCTAGGTGTGCAGATACCTACCCCTCAATGGCACAGTGTGGCCAGCAAGACTTCATGCCCATCTCCCTACCCTGATTCTCCATCACCTTTCACCACAGCTGTATTGTGCTCCCAGCTCTTGGTCTCCTCCATCAGAGCACAGAGGAGGACCCTATCCAGATCCCTCAGGCATCTTTTCTCCTCTGGGGCAGCCCCTTGTCTCAGCCCAGAGTGAGAACACCCTTCTTGCAAAGTGAGACACCCTTGGGTGAGAAAATATCCTGGACCTCCCCATCATTCTCACTCCGGGCCCTCCCTGGGTGTCTCCAGCTATCCCACCCTGCAGCCCAGCCCCTCTGTGTGCCGTGAAACAGGATTTCCCCGCGGTGCTGCGGCATCCTGAGCCTCCCTGCGGATTCCGAGCGTGCCCCGGGGGCGGCACGGGGCTGGTACCGAGCGCTCCGGAGCCGCTCAGCACCGCCCTGAATGAAACGCTGTTCGCTCACGGGCCTGGCTCCCATTGTCACCCGGTGATGAATGGGGCATCAGCGCGCCGCAATACTCTATTTGTTTTAGAGGTCAGTGTCACACTGAAGGGTATTCTTCACACACCGAACCGGGGGGTTGGTGCTGACGTGACCAGAGTGGTAAGTGCACGCGGAGCCCCCGGTAGCTCCCATTGTCCCGAGTGGGAACAGAGCTCTTTTGAAGACGTCACCCATAAATTATCTGACACCCCCCGTGCCCTCCCCCCGCTCTCTGCCAGCTCCCCACTCATGCTCTGATTCAAGCACCAGCTCAGAGGTGACGGGCTTGTGCCGTTGTTTGAGGTTTGCTGCTGTCTGGGGCCACAGCTTTGCTCCTGCGGGAACAGAGCAGTACCTGGCATGAGCCCCCCGCCCTAGAGCCAGGATATCATGAGCTGGGCGGTGAAATTCTTTCTTTGTCTCTCTTTTCTCCCCCTCCTACCTCTAAGCATCATCTAGTCTGATCTGACAGCCCACAGGGGAATGCACAGTGCAGGGGCAGGGAGCAGTTGCTGGGAAGTCAGCATCAAACAGGACAGGAGACCATCATTTTGCCTGGATTTGGAAAAAAAAAGAAGGCTGTTTAGGTGTTTCTTTCTTTTCCTTTTGCTGATGCTTTTGAGATTACCACAGAAGCTGCAGTCTGAGAGACCACATGTTGGGCTGGTATTTCCAGACAGGACACACACACGGGACTGGCTTGGTACAGGTGTGTTTAACTCTCACCTCTCTCCCTTCACAGGCACAGGGACGACCTACATGCTGAGCTTCACCTCTCTAGCCAAATTTTGAAGAGGTTCTCCTTTCCCCAATCTTTGTCTGTCCTGGCTGCAAGGGAATACACCAGCCAGGGGCTATGTAAAACAGGAAAGAGGATGTTACAGAAATACTCAGTTTTCCTCCTCATTTGGCCTGAATATAACAAAAGAGCCACACAGAATGGAGGCAGAGGTCAATATTTTTGAGGACAAAGTTGAGACACAAAGCTTTCCAGTTGCCAGACCCACATTTCTTTGTTTAATTTTAAGATGATGCAATGCGAAGTCCAGATGCCCATGATGCCTGGCCAGGAATGCCTACAGCTGGAGAAGACTCCAGTGGGCTTAAACCTAATTGCAGTACATATTTCTTAACATTGACTATACCAATCACTTGTCATGGCTCTGGTGTGCAGAAAGTCATGAGCCCTTGCAGTCAGCCAGGTTAGAGCAGATTAATTTCCCTGGATTTTTCTGTATATCCCATCCTTGGAGAGTAAATTTGCTGGCATCCTTGATTGCCAGCAGGACATCCATGGTTCCAGAACATCTTCCCCATTTGGCACAGCACACCAGAGTTGTTGGAGCTTTCTGCTCCTTTGCACAGCAACATTTTCTGCCATGTTTCTTATTAAGAGTCAGGAATTTGTGACCTTTTGCAGTGCGAAGATCTGGAGATTACTCACCAAAAATAAAGTAGTCTATAAACTCCAAAACTGCTGCATGTGCATTGCTGATAGAGAAGAACAGTGAGGCACCTCTCAGTCCAGCCTGATAGGATCTGTGGTTGGGGAGGGAGTGTGTGTGTTCCACAGCAGATACTCAGTGTGGGGACCATGAAAAGCCTTTTTTCTTTTCTCACTGAGTGGCTTTTGTTGCTTCATATGAGTCTTTCTGTCAAAACAACCTGGCCTGGTGGAAATGTGATTAGATACTGCACTTACCCCAGTGAAAATATCTGCATGAGGGGTACAGGCTGTGGTGGGAAGGGAAGGGTGTATGCTAATCCTTCCATTGCTGGTCTCCTCTTTGAGGCCTCAAGGGTGGCAGAAAACGTGGAGTAATCAAATCCATTTCACAATCAAGTCCTTTCTCCTGTGCCTGGCTTGTCCAGAAGCAGCAAAATGTCACTGAAAGTACGATCATGAGTTTTTCCCAATACAAGAACTGGGGGCATCAGAGTGGAAGGAACAGAAGATCTGTTCAAAACAAGCAGCAAAAAGTTCTTCAGTCTGTGCAGAGTTGGGCTGCAGGTCACCCAAACCCATGCAGTCAGCATAACCCTGTTCAACTAAGTAGTTTGTGATACATCACAACAATTTATTTAAATTGGGGAATTCTCATCCCCCAGGACTAATTCCAGAAGACAGGACATGTCTTTAGGTCCATGCTCTTGGTGGGTTTAGCAAGAATGCAACAAAAAATGAAAATGAAATCACTCCAGATAGCCTGTGTTGACAACATCAAACAAACAGCTGAAACAGGGAGAGAGGAGCAGGTAATTAAACAGACAAATGAAGAGCTCATGGCCCACTGAGGCTCACGGGAAGAATTCTGTGCAGAGTCAGTAAAGGGATGTAGGTGATCAAAACTTCCCCAGATGATGTGGAGGCAGAATGAATTTCCAGTGCTGTGCACTGCTCAGAAAGCAAATATTACTGCTGGGTGTGTAAAAAGGGGGAAAAATATGACAGGGTGTACAACAGTGAGCATTGTCTTACCTGCACATGATCAGGACAGGTCTGGGAACCCAGGAGATCAGGGAAAAGCTCCAGTGGTAAGAAATCTGGAAAATACTCAGAAGTATCAATCCCTTTAATTTATCCAGGGCAGTAAAAAGTGACTTGAGTGTCCCTTCTGTTTCTGTGTGGGGCTGCAGGTGAACACCAGAGAAAGAGCTGGCAGCAGCCAGATGTTAGAGAGATGTGCCAGGCAGCATTTCCCTAAGAGTAGGCAAACACATCTCAGTTTAGTTCCCCAGGCCCTGGTATTGCCAACAGATCCCCAGCCAAGAGGGAGATTCCTCCCAGCCTAAAGCAAACAGGTGAAATAGGGAAGATGGAAATCACGACCAAGTGGTTTTTTTTCCCCCTTTGAATCAGAAAGGACTCTCAGGTAATCAGTTCAGCTGTGGACATCTACACTGTAAACACCCAGATTTAGGTAAGATGAATCCCACCAATTCAGGGCTAGAAATGATGTACACACCTTCTGATGGTAAAGGTAATGAACCATTGCAACAACATATCTATGGATACAGTGGATTCTCCATCATCCAGGGATTTTAAATGAAGACTGAGCATGTTTTAACAGAAAATGCTGTAGTCCAATCAGATGATGAAAACCAGACACAAAGTGGCCCTCTTCCCTGTGTTGCATGGGTGCCTATCAAGAACCATCTTTTCCAGTCTTAAAAAGATTTTGAATCAATGTCACAAAGAACTACTAAATATTTCATCAGTTCAAGATCTACAGATCATGTTTGGTATTCAAATACACCTTGCACAAGGTCATTTGGAAAATTAGAATTTTCAGCCTCTCACACACTCTTTTTCCTTTTCTAAATAAGAAAGCAAAGCAAGCAAGTGAGAGGACTACTCTGCATAACTATGGCTTGGGTCTTTGCTAGAGTTGAAATTATTTGTCTTGTCAAAGGTGCAGCAAAAAAAGTAGCAGTGGTCTTGTAAAAGCCGACATGAAAAGACCATTTAGTTTTGTCAGGTTTTTCCTGTGGTGCTTTTTTTCTCAAAAGTTGCCTTGTTTGAAAGAGGGAAGCTGTTTGGCCACAAAATGCAACTGTCACCTCTTGCAGCCCTGAGACTTAGAGCTAAAAACATCAGTGGGAAGAGGGGGAGGGGACAGGAGAGTACAGCCTGATCTTGAAAAGTGGTCTATTTAAATTCTCCTCCAAAACCACAGGGGAAGGGGGCAGCCATCTCCATCCCAACAGCCAGAATTGTGCAGAAATGCTCTTTGCACAAAGGACTCTTCTCATTTCCGGGGTGTCCTGTTGTGGGAATCACATCCACACTGTGCCTGGATGCGGATTATCTGCAAATTTTTTTACTTAGAGAGTGCCAGTTAATTGCACCTCTGGCTTTCAAGGAAGTACCTTAATAAGCATGTCCTTTCTGCCAGCATGGCTTGTCCCACAGGTGTCCCTTCAGCCTCTCCTCTTGGAACTGCTCCACTGTGCTGGTGGCTCAAAGCCCACTGGAGATGGGGCTGGGATCAGCCACACGCTGTGCAGGAAGGAAAGAGGAGCTGACACACGCTCCAGCTTTAACAACAAAACTGTCCTCTCCTCCCAAGTTTATTTGTATTTTTCTGAGGTCAAAACCCTAACATATTCAGATAAAGCAAACTCAGAGGGCTCTTTAGTGTAGCATCAACTCCTGCCTTACAGATAATGTGATTGCATGTAAGAATCGTGCTTGGCTCACCACATTTTTCTTGCAAGCAGAACAACAACACGATGGTGAGGAGTGACCACATTGGGATCCAGAGCAGCAATGCTGTGGCAAACAGCCCTGGATACAGTTATCTTTTGAGTCACCCTTCCTGTCAATATTTACAGAGAAATAAAAGGCTCTGGCTGGAAATGAAGAAGGTTATTTTACTGGAACAACAGGCACATTTTGGCTGCAAAAATCATCCACAAAGCCTTTTAAAAGTGATCGCAGGCTGTGAATCTGTCACTGAGCACAGAGACTTAGAAACAAGTCCTCCACAGCTTGAAACACTGAAAGATGGATGGAAGGCTTTTTCTGTATTAGTGGGAAAACCTCACCCAAGAGGAACAGTCAGTCCTGCACCACCTTTGCTCCCAGTTTCCTGGTCCATCACTTGGTTTCCAAGGTATGACTTTCCATGGAGGTTTCAGACAAGACTAGTGGACCTGAAAGCTGCCTGAAAACTTGAACACCATGGAATCATAGAACCATCAAATTATTTGGGTCAAGAGACCTTAAATATCACCCTGTTCCAACCCCTCTGCCATGGGCAGGGATACCTTCCACTAAACCAGGTTGCTCAGAGCCCCATCCAACCTGGCCTTGACCACTTTCAGGGATGAGGCATAATGTATCTCTTTTCCTCATGTCTAAGAGGTTCAAGTAGCCCTGAACAGGGAAGAGAGAGCTGTTAAGACACCTGGCTGTGACCTTGCATCCTTTCTGCACTGATTACACACCTTGGCTGGCAGGTTCTTCCAAGGTGGTTTCTCAGTCTTCTTTCAGGAGAGTTTCACTTTGTCTGACTGCACAAATATTTTGCATTCAGGAGTTCTACACAGAAACAAGGGTATAAGATAACAAAAGATGAATATTCTACTATTCCATGTGGGAGACTAAAGTGAAGAGAAGAATACAAATAACTCCTCCAAAGATATTAAGTAGAGAACACACCTCTCTTAGCAAGCAAGCAGGAGAGGAGCAAAATACAGGGTTCTTGCTATTTCTGGCTTGGTCTGTGGTAGTAAATTAGGCAGTGCCAGGAAATGTTCCTCGTGGAACTCGATGAGCCACACTTTTAGATCATCAGCACAGTCCCTGGCTGGTTTATGCTCATGCAAACAAGCACTGTCCCAAACAATTCCTGGAAAGACCATTTCCAACAGTCAGCTGTGAACTCCCTTTTCTTCGAATGCTAACTGAGATTACTAAAATGAAAATGGAACGTTCCATGCTGGTAGACTTCGCTATCTGGGTTTGACTCAATAGTACAGGCAAGCTGCTAAGATCTTTTGGTTTCTTGCCCAGATCCATCCCCTTGTGTCAGGAGTGAAGAAAGCACAAGATCCAGCTGACTCTGGAGCCTCTCATACCAACGGAATTCCCTCCAGAAGATGGGTATGGGTTGTACCCTCAGCATCATTTTAGGGTCAAGAAAAAATAGAGCAGGACAGAATATCTTCCCCCAAGGTCTAGCAAATAGTGTCAACAAGGCCTGGGAGCTGTTCAGCTCATCAAATATGGGCAGCTGTGGGCTCAATGGAATTGCTCACATACAATGTGTAGATGTCCAGGGGCACAAACACCACGTTGGTTTCAGAGGTGGATGGAGAAGCTGCTCAGTGTTGGATCACAAGCAGAGCCAATGCACTGGAAGGCTCTTAGCAACTTGTGCAGTTGTATCCCTAAAAGACACAGGAATTTAAACTCTTCCAGTTGCCAGCTTGATTCCTTTTGTGCATAAATATCCTTATTTTTAAAAAAAAATTGATGGTTTGTTTATTCCTGGAATAAATCTGTACTGGTATAACCAGTACTGCATAAGGGAGTGCTACTGGCAAAACAAGAGCATTCTAATTAAACCAGCATATCAGAAAAACTAAACAAAACTAAACAAAACAAAAAACCAAAAAAAACCCCACACAATGCTTATCAGCTGTGGAAGCAAGAGACAGCAGCTGCTCTCTGCTCTCATAACCAGAGTGGAATGAATCATGGCACTCGACCTGGATTTGCATCTAATTCAACTCTCTTTCTCTTCTCTCCCAGTGACTGGGTTGAAGCTCATACTGCTCCTACACAGTGAGAATGTTTTAGCTTCACCCAGCAATTCCTCAAGCTAGCAGTAAACTTCCCACTACTACAGAAGGCTTTAATATGTTTTTTAAATGACAAGCAAAGCTCTGCAGAGCAGCAGCAGCAGCAGCAGCATGGCATCTGCAAGCAGCCACTGTCTTATCCCTCCAGCTCATTTTTCAGCTCTAGTATGTTTCTTGGCAAAATCAACTCAGCAAATGTCCAGATTTATAGAGTTCAGCCACACAGCAACCTTTTTTCAGGGCCACATGAATAGCTATTATTTAAAGCCTTTTACTGTGTTCGTAGAAAGGAACAAAGTGCACTTTCCCATTAAAGATTTAAAGCCTTTTTGTGGCAAAGCACATGTCACCCTGAAGGACATCTTGGGTCTTGCATATAGATGCATCCTGTGCAACTTCCACTGCAGGATCAACGGTTTGGTTCTTGGTAGTGGGAATTTTTGGGAATTCTTCTGATCTTACCATTAGGTTGTAGGACAAGATCTTTCTCAGGGGAGTAGGAAGTGTCTCCCACACTGGCATATAAGGGTATTTTATTCTGCACTGTGGAGAGCAAAGCAAAAGCACAAGAAATAGCTTGGGGACAAGAAACAATTCCCCATGTTAATGCAGTGCTCTTCCCAAGGACTTAGAGATCAGCAGCAAGGCATAGACAGACATTTTTGGGCACATACTGTTAGGAGGCATTAAAGTGCTGTCACTTCTTCAGCAGTTTGTTCCACCCTCTGCTGAAGGGCACTGCTCCCCACCTCTGAGACCTGTGTGCATCTTTAACAACATCTCCTGGATTATCCTGGCTGAACAACCTTTACCTAGGTCAGCCCAAGGCAAATGGGAAGAAATGCAGCTAGGCTGACCCTGCCCAGGAAGAGAGGACAATGGAACAACTCTGCTTTTCTGGGACTGTAACCAGAGCTTGAGCCTGCAAACTTGGCCTCAGGCAGACTTTCAGCTCACCTGGGCTTGAAGAACCTGTCAAGCTGGGCTCTGGGGGAGGATTCAGGGATGGATTCTATGCTTGGCAGAGTCAGCATCCCCTTTAGGAGCAGAGCTGACTTAACCTGGGAAATAAAAAGGGGAGGAAAAGGGTTTTGGGCAAGAATAGGTCCTGCTCATCCTCGTGTTTTGCCCTTCTCTGTGTACAAGCATCCCTGTGGTCTCTTCATTCCAGAGGAAGCTGCTGGCAAAGGGAAAATCTTCACTGCAGTCTGCTTCCTCCCAAGGCATAGATAGAAGTNCCCCATTCCACTCTTTATGCTTTCCACTTCCCCTTCCACAGCATTTCCTATGACAGCTCGATGGGAAAGGAGGGGGGGGAATGTTTCTGTAGGGCTTTTTCCTTGAAGGCAGCTCAATCCCCGTTTATCTGCATCCCCTGGGCTTTACTGCACGCGGTGCTAATGGAATGTTTCCTCGAGGAGCTCATTCCCGGCTCTGCACGGCCAGCACAGTGGGGCAGCAGGAGCTGGCACAGGGACAGCACCTTGACCGATCACCCCCCATCCCAAGCCGTGCCGGGGTGGGCGGGTGGAGGGGACAACTCTGCTCTGCTAGGAACAGACTCCCTGCCATGCCAATAGCCCGCCGCCGAGCGATGCCAGTAGGAGAGCTTTAGTGATTTAAATGATGTACACGTGACGGAGAACAGCTTGATTAATTCATACGAATCGTAACTACTTAGGGCTCCATTCATCTGGAACGATCTGTGCTCCTGTCTGCCGGCAGAAGTCACAAAAGGTGCCCAGCGCCGGCTGCAGGTGATGCATCAGTCACCCCCTCCCCGGGACACGGAGCACAGGGAGCTGTTTTGTTGCTACATCGGAGTGACTGAGAGCAAGACAAGCACCAGGGATCTGCCCCACAGCAGAGAAGAATGGTGAGCCCCACCAGGCTCCTCTCCAAGGAAGGGGCTGCAGTCTAGGGATGTCTAAGCCCAGCTGGATCCTTCCAGGGTGAATGGTTTTCCGGAAACACTGCTGACTTTATCTGAAAAATCATCTGGCAGCCTGTACATCCTGTGTGAGGACATGTGGCTGAGGCTGGACCCTGGGCCAGACATGGCTTGGACACAGTGGCTCATGGGATCATCAAGTTTGGTCTCGTTGCTCCTGCACTGGATGGAAGAGTTTGGCCACAGACCCCAGGTGAAACACGTGGATGAAGGATGGGGCTGTTTGGTGGCAGCTGCTCTGGGTGAAGAAGCCAAGGTCACACACAGAGTCTCACCTCTAACCAGAAGCTGCTTTTGGTTATGTGGAGGAAACAAGGTCTTCATCCTCCTTAAATTTAAATCTCTTAGCAGCAGCAAAAGGAGCAGTGGGCACATCCTGGTCAGCCACTGAATCCAGCACGTGCCTTGTGTCACCTGCAGCATGAGGAAGATGTGGCTCTGGTGAAGACAAAGCCAAGCCCTGGAGAAGGCTGGTGCCTTGGTGAAAGGTGGAGCTGGAATTCCTGCTCTCTGGCACGGTGTCCAGCACGGCTCAAGGCTCCTGCAGACAGAGTGGAGCTGTCCCACACCAGCCCTGCTGCCGGATTTGTACCTCCCAGCACCCTGTGGCTGTGGTCACACCTGTCCCCACAGAGAGCAAGAGTGGCAGCCCAGGACGCTGGGTCGCAGTGCCACCGTGTGGGCTCTGCCAGCTCCCAGAGCACCGAGAGAGGGACCTGGGGTGTTCTGACCTGGATCCGGGTGCCTCCAGCTGCCGACTGATGGACCAGGGAAACAAGAACATCAAGCTGCAAGCAGGCATCCCGGCCTCCCTGAGGATGCAGCGCTCATCAAGTGGGATCACTTTTCTCATTCGAGTCCTGCGTGCTAAGGACAAACATTTGCTTTTCTTGCAGGTTTCTTTAGAGGGTCCTTGAGGCAGGACCTCATCAAACTCTCCCAAAATGTCACTACCCTCTGCACTCACTGGCTCAGTGTCTGAGGGGCAAAGGTCCTTCACTGCCTTCCTACAGCTGTAGGTCAGCATAGAGCCGGGCTGAAAGGAGGCACAAAACCCCCTCATACCCTTCAGTGTTTGGGACTCTTCTGTCACCACCCCATCTGCATAAACCCCATGCATATTCTCAGGCAAAAAAACCCTTCCCTTGTGTATTTTAATAGCAGCCAAGTAAAACCATGTGGCAATGCCTTCGAGCTGTTGTGCTGCTACTCAAGGAACCTGCATGAGAGACTGGGAGCAGTTTTCCTCTCAAACCTTTCCATCCCGTGCACATGCATGATGAAATCCTGCTGCAAAGCTCAGCACCTCTGGATGGGCTCCAAACACTCTTCAGAGCTGACACCCATCTTTAAAGCCACCCCAAGACCTTGGTCTGCAGCAGCTGAGGGTCAAAGCAGCAAAATTTAACAAAACTGAGCAAACTGAGATTAGCTTTTTTAGTTCTTTTTTTGGTGGCAAAGAATTACTCTCCACTGACCATTGCCTTTGTAATGGATGGCTCTTCCCTTCTTCTTAGCCCCCACTGTCAGGACAGGCTGCAGAGTGCCCTGGTCTGCAACTTATCAAGGACCTGTGCTCCCTCTTTGGAGCCACAACAAGGTCCAGCTGTCCAGCCTGCTCCCTGAGGTAGCTGCAGGAAGCCTTCAGCCTTGGTGACAGTGGCCTTGGTGGAGGGAAATGAGAGAAAGTGCCTGGTCCTGGGCAGGAGGGTCTGCTGTCCTGCCACTCTACACATCCTTGGTGCAGCAGCTCTCTCTGAGCCTGTCATCACTAGGATTTTGCTGGAGGGAGTCTCTGGAGACAGGAGCAACACTCCCCATGCCACAGCACTGCATCACCAGCAGGATTCCCAGCCAGGATCTTCCAGGGGACACAAAGCTTTCCTTCCCCAGGGCTTCCAAATGTGTCAGCTTCTTGGAGACTCTCAGGCCTGGAGCTTCCCCAGGAATTTCCCAAGGAGCCTGGCTGGGCTGGGACTCAGCACCTTCAGATGATACTGACAGCAGAAGAGGCTCTGCAGCCCCTCCAACACCACTTGCCCTCATTGCCACAGACACCTTAACAGCCTCAAAGCAACCATCAGTGAGGAAGGAGACAGAAAAGTCAGCTTTTCCCTCCCACCCATCCCACTCCTGCAAGAATTAAGTGAAAGTCGTGTGCTCCATGGCTGGTACAGCTTGTGTCTGAGCTGCACCTCTGGGAGATGCTCCCTGGAAGTTCTTCAGGGCACAGCTCCAGCTGTGGGGTGTCCCTGGCCAAGTGGCACAGGGGAGAAGTTCTGGCCTTTCAGAGCTGCCAAGACCTGCCTGGTGCTGCCCCTCTCTTCTCATGGACAAGCTGGGCAGTCCCAAGGGACCCTGGGGAGGAGTAGAGAAGTGGAATTGGGGATGTGTCAGCAATTACTTTGCTTTCTCACTGCAGAGCAGGCCAGTGAGTAACAAGAATGAGCACTTCATGCAAGTTTTGGTCCAGATTGTGTGAGGTGGGACAGAAAGTGAAGGGCAGGAGGACACTGAACTGGGAAATTGAGGGCTTATGCTAGTATTGGCTGGGTGTGGAGTGCCCAGATTGGTGACTTCATGAAACTCAAGGTTGAGGGGTTTCTCTTGTGGCTTGCTGGGGCTACCAACATGCCTGGGGCTACCAGCATCAAACACAGCACTCAGAACAGCTCCCTGTGCCCATTTTCTCATATTTTGGCATCCATCAGAAAATTCCCCTCTCGGGAACATAGTAGGGTGTTTTTTAAATCATGAAAAAGTATATTGTGGTTACAACAACCATGACTTAAGACCTCAGCTCTCCTCCCCGGGGCCCTGTGGTGAGCAGCCCCCAGAGCTGCCTTGCAAAGCTGTGTCACATAAAGTGAGCTCTCATGAGCAAAGAGGTGACCTTGAGGTTCTTGTGGCCAAGTTAAATGCAGCAGCTGCCAAAGCCCTTGGCATGCACAGCCACAGGTGAGTCTGCCCTGCAGCAAGCCCAGAGAGCTCTTCTGGAGAACAAGCAGGCAAAGTGTGGGATGTGGCAGAAGGCACAGCACAGACACAAACTGCAACAGTGCATCAGGAAGGAGAGCAGACTTCACTTGACATTTGCATTCATTCAGCTCTCTTTCCCAGTAACTGCCCCTGGAGAACTTCACACACAGACCAGAGCACTGTGGCTTTTTTCCCCTTGTGCTCTCTGCTCTGGAGTTCTGTCCCTCTCTCACCTGCTCACAACATGCAGCATCAGGCACTTCTTCCTTGTTGGAAAGGGTCACAGCCTGAACAATGGATCCAAAATCACTTTCTGCACAGCTTCTGGCAACAGCTCTCACAACTTATCACTTAAACCTGCCCATTCTTACAGTCCTTGCTCCTTAGCCCTTAATCAGGCAAAGCATTAGTTCCCATCCTCACCCCAAGACTACATCTCCCAACTTTTCCTGCCCATTTTCCTACCTTGTGCCCACCTGACCTGCTCGAGCTGGGAGTGTTGCAAGGGTTACTGACAGCTGTAGCTGTGTAGAACTCACCAGCATAGAGTTCAGCTGCTTCTTCTGCACAAATATGGGTGAATAATTATTTTCAAGTTACTGTCCTGTTATCACGTTTACAGCAGGCAAATAAACTTCAGAGTGAAGCACAAATATGCTTGAAAGTGTTTACAAGTTTCTGCAGGCATCCACTGCTCTGGCTCCTGTATGTCACCTCCTCCTGCTGGGGACAGGACTGTAGGGAGGTTTTTCACCAGTTTGGATGGCATTTTCCTAAGGAACAGAGCAGCTGCACTGAATTAGGACTGTGCAAGAAAGTACTGCTGCAATAACACCTTTAAAATCCCCTCTCTCTGGGACCTCCTGCGAGATTATTCCATGTTTTGTGGTGACTTGCAGGCCAGGACTAAGGAGGCATCACGCATGGTTGGATCCACTGGTCCTGCTACCATCCAGGACTCCTGGCATGCCTGTCTCCCTCTAGCAGTGCAGACAGGACCCCCATGCAGTATTTTATCAGTAGAAAGGAAATACACCTCCAGAAAACTTCCAAAAAGCCTAAGGATTTAAGATGCTAAAGAAACCATAATTCATAGGCAACAAATGCTGGCAGACTGAGTGCCAGAAGTGCCATCTAAAAAGAGAGTGATGGAGCAACTGCTCCCATTCCTCATCCCCAGCACCCAGGGGCTGATGCGTGCTCTAATTGAAAATGTGAGTGTAGAGGAGTCTGCTCTGTACAACCTTCTCAAGAAAAGGCCTATTAAGTTTAATAGATCTTAAGTGCTCCCAGAATCTATAAACAATGAGTCCTCGGGGAGCAGGGGGAGAAAGGGTCCTTTAAATCATTGATCACTGGAACTGTAAACCACAAAACACAAATTGTGAGTACTTTATTTAATTTCATTCAATTATTTGGCAGAAGGAGACTTCACTGAAGACCTGTGCCCACAAACCTACCTGTTTTTCCCAACAGTATCAGATGGTGTGAGAAAAACTTATCTACCACTTCTCTATGGTGTGCTTTATCAGGAACAGCACAAACCAGTGCTGAGCTTTCCTTAACTGCATCCCTACATCCTTGTGTCTTAGCCTGGGAGCTGAATCCTCCAGGGGATGGTCCTTTGCACTCCCTGTGGATACTGCAAACCTGAGGGTGCCCCAGGAGCTCAGCAGCCCTTGCTTAAAGTTCCCACAAAATGCTGATTTTGCCAAGGTTAGGAATGGTGTTCTGAGTAGCAGTGGTCAGAGATGAGCAGGTTGAAACTGCTGAGCTACCCATAGTGTGGAATCTAGACCAGCACATGATATATGCAACCCTGATGCATCCAGGGGTTTTGCTTTCCCCCAGTGGTTGCATCATAAATGAGGTTGTTCCAGGCTGTGAGCTTTGCTCAAGCTGTAACTCCCTTCAAGAACAACTGAGAAGTGGTCTGGGTCTCATGATGGAAGAGTTAATGTAGAGTTGGTTCCAAAGAATCCTTTTCCTTGCCTCATTTGGGAAAATGAGCATTTGTTCTACTTTAAATTTCCCATTAATTAAAAAAAAATCTTCTCATTTAATTTACAGAACAATGTTCACAACTCTTCACTGGAAGGGAAAAAAAATGCACAGAGAAAATTGATAACAAGTAGGCTGTGTTGCATGTGTTATCACACAGACTGTGATCCTGTGATCCCTGCTCTCTGCCAGCACATGAATACCTGCTGATCAACTTCAGGGGCTCACACCTCAGGCAAAGGTGCTCCTCACTTTTCCTGACACAGGTGAGAGGGAGATTTCACAGCTGGAACCAGGGGTGGGTGTGCAAACAGAAGGGCAGGAACACCATGATTTGGAAGACAGCTGTCCCCAGCCTTTTATACTGAGACATTTTCACTAGCATGTGCAGCCATTCCTTTTATTGACTGGGAACCCAAAGCTAAATCAGCCCTTGGGAGTCCCTCCTGCATTATTTTAACATTGCAGGCTACTGTTTGAAGCAGGAGGTTGATGCAAAGGCTAAAATCAAAGGGTGGGAAAATGAAGAATAGTGGGAAATTGCCGTATTCAGAGACTTTAAAAATAAATAGGTGCTGAAACACGAAGCACTGTAAGGGAGCTGCCAGTGTCACCTTGGCAGAGCAGGCTGGGCAGGGAGAGCTCTGCCTTGGGCAAGTCAGGTGCCAGCTGCAGAGACTGTCCTCACTCTTCCCAGCACCAGGCACCACGCAGGGCTGCTGCCTCCAGCCCTGGTGCCACAGTGCTGGGCACAGCATGGATGGAAAACAAATGGCAAGATCATTTATTCTGAAAAGACCTCCCAGTCTAAATGCCCAGAGACACAACAGGGAAGAAATTCCTTGGCTGAGCTGTAATCCTGTGCATAGGATCTGACCACACAAATGCACTCCATGTGGCAGTGCTGCTTGTGGAAATGATGGATGTCGCATCCTCTCCTTTGCAACACACCAGAAACAAAGCTCAGGTGGATTTCTGTGCTGGGAAATCTGTGCCTGCTGCCCAGGCAAGAGGTGTACCTGAGCAGATGTTCTCCTGCCATCCCTCACTGTCAGATGAGATGGAGCAGAGCTGTGGCTGAAGTGCATTTGCAAGAGGACTTTGCAGCTTGTCCCCAAGGACCTCCCTCATGTATTTGTGGCTTTTCCAGGGTGGGACATCATTGTTCCTTACAGAAAGGCATTTCACATCTCTGAGTTCACATATGTACCATATATTTGCTCGGTGAGCGAACAGTTCAGCTTCCCAAGGCCTGTGTTTAACACAGGCAGGGAGGGGCAGAGGGCTATGTGAAATATGGCCATGGTGGGAAACAGCCTTCACTTCACCAAAGCAAGCCCAGAAAGGCTTCTCAGGCACCCAGGCAGTGCTGGGCATTTTCAGAGCCTGGAGACCTCACACCAAGACCCTGCTCTGAGTCCACAGCAGCAACATCTTCCACAGGAGGAAAAAACCTCTTGGGTTTTCACCCTCTTGCTTTCAGTTCCTTTAAAATTCTATGGAAAGGGGATTTCCAAAGAACTGATCATGTTCCTGTGTTATCATATATTGTAGCCAGTGTGGAGCACTACCCTTTTTTGGCCTATGCTGGAACTTGCGGTTCTTTCCCTTGTATTTCTTCCACATTTTCATACTAAAATCCCTTCACTGAAAGGCTGGAATCTGTTAGTCAGGTTATGTATATCCAGCAATCCTCTCTTTCATAAGCATCCTTGCCCTGGTGCAGCTGCTTGGACCATCACCAGGAATATGTCCCTGTCTATTTGGATCATGAGGGAACGTGATCTTTCATGTTGTAGGAGATTTACATATGGCATTTTCTCTGCAGCAGCATAACAAAACCCCACCCAAAGTCTCAAAGCTTCCAGGAAGTTCAGATACAAATTTTACAACTTGGGACCTATTTTTGTTTGGCTTTGTTTTTAAAAAACCTTTCATTTCTCCCTTTGATGATTTTCCCTGCTGTTGAGGACAGATGAAAAGCCATCAGAGACAGCACTGTGTGGCCTGGAATTGCTTTCCAGTGCCCCGGTCCAGCTCTGCACCCCGTCCACACCCAGCTGTGTGCTGGGAGGAGGCAGGGAGTGGCATGTCCCCTTCCCCAGGCCACAGTGGTGAGGTGCAATGTGTCCTCACGTCTGGATGATCAGGGGACCACAGCTGCCCTTAACCTGCATTCTGGATGCCACCACTGTGGAGGAAACCCACTTCAAATGGGAAAGGAGGAGGGAAATTATGGCACTTGCAGGAGAAATCTATCCTTCACCCTGGCAGGGTAGCACAGGTCTGTGCTCATTTCCAAAATATGCAAGACACAAAGAAAACCCTCAGGCCCGATGTGTGTCAACAGCTTCATCTCCAGAGCTCTCCAGAGAGGAAAAGCCTCAGTGTGAGGATGTTGTGAGAGTACTTCACAAGGGTTAGGCCAAGATCAAGCCATGTGTCCTAAAGCCATCCCACCTGCAGTTTCCCCTGGTTCAGCACCACCTGGGGCTGTGCAGGGCCCTCCAGGCTGGGATGCAGGTGTGTGGGCAGCCAGCAGGAGATGCACACCTGCCTCAAGCTGCTTCCTCCCCCATTTTGCACCTCCTGGAGCAAGAACATCTCTCATAGGGAGAACAGCTAATTTGTCACAGATGAAAGGGAACAGGGAAGTGTCCTCTCCCATCTCCTCCTCCCAGGGGATCCTCAAAGACTGGGACTGTCTGCAGAGGTGCTGAGAAAAGGAGCTGCTCCTTCATGGTCTGAATGAGAGCATCCCCAGGAGAAAAAGAGGTGGGGAGTCCAGATATCTGACACCTGGTGTGACTTGGCCATTCCCCTGTGGCCTAGACACCAATAAGACTCTTTGACTCATGGAGCTGGTGTCCACAGTGTCTATTCCCAAGTGACAGGATCATAAAAATTATTCACAGGGATTTGTTGATGGTCTGTGAAATCTCAAACAAGCCCAAACCTTGGAGACCTGATGGCTTCATGCAATTTCCCTCCTTTCACAGAACCACTAGGATTAGCTCAACAGTCAGGCTGAACCAAATCAAAGCTCTGCCTGGGCTCTGTGTAAGCACAACTGTAGACCAAGTATCATAAAGTGCCATAAATGCACCCATAAAGTAGAACCATCTATCTAAACACATGCACACATACCCACAAAAGATTTTTCCCCTGACACTGTATCTGCACATCATCAGCATTTGGCTTATAACATGATTTCTGCTATCAGAATCTCACTGGTAAAGTAATTTGTCTGACCATCGGGTTTCTGTGGAGAATAAAAATGCAACTTGGGGAAATGAGAGGGAGGAGGCAAAGTGTTTTCCAAGTGATCTCAGTGGCTGATTTTTTTTCCCAAACTCAGTAATGGGTACTGCTAGAGAGAAACCTTCAACAGCACATGAAAACATTAATGAAGGCTGGAATGATGTCTAGTATCCAACCCAATAATTCTCCTCCCAGTAATTTCTTTAAGCCTCATACTTGGAGTTCAGTAGGTCATAAATTTTGCCTGCTCTGAAGTTAACTGGATCCACAAGATGCAAATGTATTACTCATACACTGGTTAATTTGTATGCTCATTGCTTTCCAACCTCTCCACAAATTGATTTTTAGATTCGTTATTTAAGCCAGGAAGATATTTCCTGCCTCGTCCCTCAGAAGGTCACAGCACAACGTGGTGCTGCTGGGGAAGCAGAAAGTCAAGCAGAGGGCTGGAGAACAAGTTTCCCCATCTCAGGCTCGGGCAAAAGTCAGTCAAGATGCAAACTGCACCTGGCAGCTGCCTGTTTAGAGTTGTGCTGGGGCAGGGAAGCAGAACTGCAGGAGGGTGGCTGGGCAGAAGGGAAGCAGGGCAGTAAAACAGCTGAGCAGCACAGGCCTGGCTGAGAGGGTGCAAGGTGACAGCTCCAGGTGCCTCCTTTCCTCTCACTTTCATCTCTCTGCACACTCTGGGTTCATTTGCCACCTTGAATCCTGCTGGTGGCTTCTGTCCTCTGTCTTAGTAGGGATATACTGACTTTCTAACCCGTTTGAAGGGTGTTGTCCAGGCTGTCAATGTCCTTGCTGGCATCCTGCTGCCTCCATAAGTTGTCCAAAGTCCCCCTCTGCACATATAGAAGCTGGCTTGAGATGCTGCCAGGCACTGAGGTGAGATGTCAGTGCTTTTCTCAGGCAGGGACTGGGACCCAGGACCATGGTGTGACCACGGGGTCAGCTCCAGGGCTGCCAGCTTCCAGTGCCTCTCCATGAAAAGCTGTCAGCACTCAGAAAGGGGCAAGTCCACCAGCTTGGAAGCAAGGCTGGAATATGGCCCCATTCCATATTCCACAGGCCGAACCTGCCTGGCTCTTAATGGTGCTTTGGGAAGATTAACCTTCACCTGGAAGCAGGAGATCATAACAAAAGGGCACAGAGGTCCAGAGTATCTTCAGACTTAATGAACTGAGCCATGAGCAGAGATTCACCTCTGATTTGCATCAGACACAGACCCCTGGAAAGCTCTCCTGCCTGTCCCTGCATGTTCCTATTGAAGAAGTTCCTCAAATCTTTTAAGGAGTGAGTTTCACCTTCTCACAGGTTCTCATTACATTCCTCCCTCACCCTCTCCAGGGTGTCGCATCCATGTCTTAGTCTCTGCTTTTGCTTTCTCTTTTCATCTGATTACATTTTGACAGTGATTCTGCAGCCTTTATGTACTGGCTCCCTCTCTGTTTGTATTCTAGGAAACATTTACTGCTTGTCTCGCTTGCCAGCACTAGGATTGCTCACCATCCCTTGGGAACAATGAGAAATGATGTGTCAGAGCTCACCCGCTTCCCAGCACTCCCTGTTTACTACGAGGACCCCATGGGCAAGAGAACAAATAGATTACTACAATTTATATCTCTCTGGATAATGTCTTGCAGCTTATCTTCCCAATTGGGATATTGTTCACTCTGTTGGGCCCCTTTCAGCTAAGGAATTGTGTGATAGTGGCATCCACAGTGGTGAAAAATTGCTGGCCTGACAGCAACAGCATTATGGGAAAACCATGATTTCCCCCCTTTTTCTATCCTCAGAGGTGCTTGTTATAACGTGGTGGAAATTAGGGCTTGGTGGGAAAAGGTTTCTGGGTCACATTAAAACTTTTTATTATTTCCAAAGGTTCCCCATTCTTCAGTGAGACAAAGCCCAGGACTTCCACTCTTGAAGATGGAAATGAAATTATCCTCTTGGCCAGGACCCAGCATGGTGACAGGTTGCTTCTGCCCCACTCTGGGATGCTGGGGCTCAAGTCCCTGCTGCTGCTATGTCCAGGCCAAGTGATGAACGGACCAGGGTGGCTTTTGGCTGTCCTGAAGCGGCTCTGCCTCTTAAACTGCCTGCTGAAGGTGCTTCATTTTGTATTCAAATGTCCTTTTGAAACCACAACTTGATGCCGGGATTTCCACATCCCTTGGCACTGATGTTTTGGAAAAATTATGACCTGTGGTATGCAGTGGTATGCAGATCTGAGCAAGGTCCTGCCTGTCCCTAAAATAATTTCCAAGACTGCATAAATTTGCAGTTGGACTCAATGTTCTTAAAAGTATTTTCCAACCTAAATGATTCTATGGATATATGTTTCTAAATCTCATGAAAAGTGGTTTAAGACCATCATAATTTTCTGCAGAAAATAGATTTGTCTGAAAAATTCCCAACCCACTCTAGCAACAGTATTGCACAGAAGCACAGCATGTATTGAGTGATCAGCAAAGTCCTCCTCCCCTTCATCTTTTACCTGCTGTCTTTATTTTCCAAAATCTTCCTAAAACTAAATCAACAATGACTGTCAGGGTCCCCTTCACCTCTCAAAGTACCTTCAAGGTCACCAAGCAACCCTGTCATATTTTTCTGCCCTAGGCCACCATCGTGGTGGCCTCAGGTGATGTCACAAGCCAGGTGGCCTCAGCTCTTTTCACCTCAGACCTCAGCTGGGTCTTTGACTTTTGCTGCCTCCATGGTAACTGGAGTTGGGAGTTCTTTGACTGAGGACTTTTTAATTAAACCCATCATGCTCTGCCCTCCCAAGATGGGTGGTTTGAAGGAAATGGTGAGGAAGGAGGTGGCTCTTTATGCCTGCAGAAACCTCTGCTGTTTGTTTAGCCCACAAATCCCATAAAGAAATTCCACTAGGAGAGCTCAGATTCCCATTGTTGTTCAGTGAACATCCACACCCTCTGCACCTCCCAGCCTGCACAGCACAACCCATCCTCCCCACACTCACCTGGAAAGGCACGAGCATCCTTGTCTGAAGCCTCCTGATGCAATCAGTTGGCTGGAAACCCTCATTTAGCATTCCCCTTCCTGCTCACACGGGCAGCCTGCCAGCCCTGTGTGTCCCTGAAGGGCAGCGCTGACACGAGGAACCCTCTCTCCCAGAAGAGCCATCTCCTCTGGCAACCTCATTCACTCTGCCCAATCAATCCCAGCCCCATTCCTAGCAAGAAGGCCTTGTTAACCCTGGTGGAATGGAGAGGGAGGTTTGTGGTGCAGAAGATTTTCCCATAGGAACAGGAGGGAGACCACCAAGCCTTCCCCAATGACCACCCAGATGGAAACAACCTTTGGCCAGTGTTGGCGTGGGCTGGGCTGGATGTTGGACATGGTGCTGCTGAATAGAGGGGTTGAAGCTGTCTGGGGGTGAGGATGCAAGGAGACTGCGGGGAATTGTTTAAGAGAGCTCTGAGAAATATTGGTTGAGTGCTTCCATTTAATTATTCACTCTGCTTAATTTGCTCTTGGACAAGATGAATCGTTCATTGACTGTGCAGTCTGGAAGCAAGTCCTTCCTGACTGAACAGACTCAGCATTAAATGGTAAAATACATGAAGGCCAAGCAAAGAAAATTCCTCTTCTCTGATTGATCACATCAGGGCAAGATTCTTTTAGGGAAGCCAGAGCTGATAGAAATGTAAACACAAATTCTGCCACTTGCCAGAATAACTTTCTCCAGTTTTCCCTTTATTCCAGTAATAGATTTTTTTCAGGCAATTTTGTTTTTTCAGAGAACACTGCACTGACTGTGCTTTCAATGTCACTGCAGATGATGTCAGCTGGAGGTCTGCGTGGGTGAGTAGCACAGGCAGAGCCAATCTAAAAACGCTGGGATTTTTTTTTTTTTTTTTTTTTTTTTGGGGGGGTATGAGGGCG
>VXAX01007848.1:5904-27480 GCA_013399835.1 Leptocoma aspasia | reverse complement strand
TTTTTTTTTTTTTTTGTCTGGGGTGTCAGGAGGCATGATGGGAATCACCTTTACCTGCTTCAAAAACCTGGAAAGCAGAATTTTCAGACTATAAGTCCTCCTGTCTTCATAGTCTTCATCATCTCTGTTTACAGAGAAGTAGCACCACTATGGGGCACCTCATCTGGCACTTCCACCTCAGGGCTCTGTCTGAGGACAGGAGGAATCACCTTCTGGAGCATCTCAATGATCTCAGCTGCAGCCACACAGCTACAAATTTCTGATCCTGTCAGCCCTGTTTTGGGGCTCCCCTCCCAGATCAGGCACTGGCAGGACATGGGCAAACTGATTCCACTTTCTGCTCTCTCCCATGGAGTTATGAAATATTTCAAGGCATTTGCTAAATAGCTGCAGGTATTTTTGGGCTCTCCAACCCAGCAGGATCCCCATCTACATTTGGCTTCAAAGCAGTAATTATATAAATAATGGACAGGTGGACTTACGTGGGAGTAAAGCAGCAACATCTTCAGCCCTTGATTTTTAACCACTGACTACCAACAAAGACTTCTGGCAAACTGGAATTATTCATTTACTAACCTCAACCCTTGAACTAAATGACTGGCAATCATAACTCCAGTGTGAAATCATTCAACCCTCGTTTTCAGGTTTTTAAAATAAACAGGACCAAGCTTCACACAATACAGATGTGAAAACTCGTCCAACACAAATGTCTGAGCCCAACACATGCTACATTAATTTTATTTTCCTTCTTTCATCCTGATTAAACTGTCCACTAGTAATTCTTTGCCTCTGGCCAAATGCAAGCACAACTCTGCCACTAATAGGAATTGAGTATGTCTGCATAAAAATACAATTAAAGTAACAGTACACTTCACATTTCATGCCACTCAAATTCTCAAGTAGGTCTGTTATTACAGGATTTCTCATGCATTGTTAGAATTTTTTTGCATTACCCTCTAAGCAACTGATTTTCTTCTCTGGTCAATCAGCATTAAATATAATGTCATGCCTTATCTTGGCTTGAAATAATAACAATTAAAAAATCCTGTCCCAGATGTTTAAGATGGTTTTTTTTTCCTGTTCTAAGAAGGGTTTAGAGATGTGAGAGGCTTTCCCACCCAGCATTTCAAGGGACCCGTGGATTTTTACATTTTCTGGCAAAACCCAGAATGGACCCAGACAGTTACACACTAAGGAAGCTCTGCTGAGGTGAGTGAAGGCTGATTTTCAAATCACTGCTTCTGACCAAGGCAGAGAGGAGGTTTGATCCCAGCATCTGTAACTGGAGACTGCTTTCAGCACTGACCCAGTTATCATACCACAAGAAGGGAAAGGGATGAGCCTTTTCCTCCAGCTTTAATTCCCACTCTGCTCCCAAAGCCAGTTGGACTTGGGAGCCAAAGCTTTGGCTTTGAAAATGATCATTTCCTAATAAAAAAAAAGGCTATTCCGAAAACTCCTACCCAGCAGTACTGGCCAGAACTGGGCCGGGCAATACCAGCACAGCCAGCCCAAGGGTCAGGCCTGTCCTTCAAAGAAAACTTCTCCATCCACCAGGGAGGAGAGTTCAGCTTTCAGAGCTCTTCCCCGTGACCCAGTCACTCTAACTCAGCATTCCCCGGTGCCTTTCCATCACAAAACCATTTGCACTCTACTAAAGTGCTGCCACTTGGGCTGGGGACACCCCTGCATTCACACTTTGCAGCAGGGACAGGTTGATGTATTGCGGACAATTCTCACGTGCTTCAGCGCAGAAAAAGTTGCATTTATTGAGGTTTGGGAAGGTCTTTCTTCTAAGAGCCTTTCAGGCATGACACTGAACAGCTGTGAAGGAAGAGAAAGACCTGGAAAACCAAGAAAAGGCTGGTTGAATGAGCTGAGTTGTAAGAAATCTTTGGCTCATGTGCATGAGGTTAAAGGCCAGAACCTCTGCAACGTTTATGTCAGCCCGCTGTTGTTTAAACACTTGTGGAAAATTGTAGGTTTATCTGTACTGGGTGCAGATAAAAAAAAAAAAAGGCCTTAATGCAGCAACTCATCTCACAGCTCACTCTAAACAACCTCTGAAGCTCATTCTATAGCCAATTAATTCAATTGCTTCTTTTATATCTGCTGGAACCAAACTTGAGCAAAAAAAGCTCAGCCACCCTTTTTATCGCCTGCCAGCACACAGCAGTCACCAGAGAAGGTTCCAATAGGTCATAATTTAGTCAATATTTTACTTTGCAAAACACATGAAAACCCTTTGACATCAAAAGCAGTAGATTTACAGATGCTGGGCATTTACAGATATGGTTGTTCTGCCAAACTGTGATCACTAGTTCAGATTAAACGTCTGTTTTTGCCTCGGAGTGGAAATTGGCACTCATCCATCGGCTCCCCAAATTCAATTCAACAGCTCCTACAGATTGCAACCACATGTCCCCTCTGGCTGGCCTGTACCAGGGGCAGGGGTCAGATACCTGCCAGCCTCAGCATCACCCAGAGCTGTGTCTTGTCCTTAGCTGCTTCACAAATGCATTTGTCTGTAAGTTCACATGTCATGGAGTAATCCAGCAGGATCCTTAATGGAAGCAGATACACAATTATCTGTCCTCATGTCCCCAAGGACAGACCCCCCCAGGTGTCTGGTGGTGGTGGGGAAGACTCAAGGGATCAGGATAATGGAAAAATATTTTTCACCACATCAGGAGCTTTTTCTCAGTGCATTTTTCAGTATGACAGTGAATAGGGTGGGGAGGGATATGGATGACCCATCTAGCACAGCCCTTTACTTACTGCATTTCCATTAAGGCCTGCAATCGAAGAGTTTTAATTTTATGGTGTCTGCGTTGGGGAGAGAAAAGCTTTTCATTTCCCCTTCTCCATTGATATTTTGTCCGTGAACCAAGCAGTTTCATTAACAAGTAGGTTTTGCTGAAGATGCATCCACCAGTAAATTGCTCTGCTACATTGTGGGACTAGAGTGGATGGATTTCAATTTGCAGGACTCCTGGCTTCTGTTTCAAAATCTGCATTAACTCCTGAGTTGACCCTTGGCCTATCATGAGCTGAAATCTTCATATCTTATTGAAGTGGCAAGGAAGAGAGTGCCAGTCTCATTAGACCCTTTCTGAAGTCATTTACTTTGGGTTCTGCCTGCAATATTTCTCTTAAGTCTCTATTTTCATTACATTAAATTTGTCTTGGGAGGGAAGAGCTCCTTTTATTCCTCACTCGGCCCAGTGCCACTGGGCTTCCTTCCATGAAGAAGGACAGGGGATATTCCAAGTCTTTGCCCTGCTCTTGAGCAGCCTCACCTGCCAGCTTTGTTTGGGGAATGATCTCAGAAGATGCAGCTCTGTCAGTGGCAGCTCAGCACCATTCTTTGCCCACGCAGGTTTTTAATGATGCTTCTTTGAGCCTGTCTTATTTTCTGCATGGAAATAGAGCACCAATTCACCAGCAACACCCCAAAGTACCCTTTTAGGTGCCTGCCCCTGGCACTGGTGAAGAAAGGCAGGATGCTTCTCCTCCAAACGCTCAAAAGGTACAGAAAATCTTGTTCCACCAACCCCTGCAAAGCTAAAAGTCTCATGCTTCACCTGCAGGTGCTACCCCAACCAAATATCCTCTGCCACCACTTTTGGGAGAGCTGAGGAGATGCTGTTTTCCAGAGATGCTGCGTGGTGAGGTGCAGATCTGCTCTGCCTGGTGCTCGGCAGTTCACAAGGGTTTGTATTGCTGTGGTCCTTGCAGTGACAAAAGACTCTTGACAATAATATCAGAAGGCTAAATATGATTTATTAACATGATTTTATAATTCACAGAATTGGGCTATTATCTGCCCAGTCCGAAGCATTAAAGCTGCTGCTTCCAGCTCTGTACAAGGAATGCCAGAATAGCTTACACAGTCAGAGATAACTTTTCACCTCATAGGCTGAAAGGAAGAAAAACCCCCATCTCCTATTATCAGGAGACAGGCAGAGAAAACCTCTGTCCTTGAAACACAGCTCAGAGATTTGTTTATAAGATTCTGCACAGAGTACAGACGCTTTCCCATGGGAAGAATTTTTCTGCAGGCCTGCATGCAGGGAAACTTATAATATGTTCACACAACAGGCTTGTGCAATGCTGCTGCAGGATTTATTCCGCCCCAAGTTTGTTCTCAAAGTCCTTCAGCCTCACCAAGCAGGATACCTCCAACTTCACGCCTTCACGCCTCTCCTAAACTTCATGCACCCGTTTCCTAGACACCCTTTGTCTTGATCGCTGCCCAGGTGCCATCCTATTGCCGTGATCCATACATTGACAAAGGACTCTTGACAATAATTTCAGAAGGCTAAATATGATTTATTAAATTGACTCCATAATCATAGGATTTGGGCTATAATGTGCCCTGGTACAGAGCTCAGATACTTCTTCTTCATTGCTCTGTACAAGAATGCTAGAATGCTTACAATATCAGAGATAACAGTCCTTCACCTCCTTCTCCCACTACAAGGAGACAGGCAGAGGAATCTAAAAACGTCCTTGAAGAACAACACAGAGATTTCGTTTACAGAAAACTCGTACAGAGCAAAAGACAGCAAAAAGATGCTTTCCCATGAGAAGATTTTTTTCTGCAGGCCTGCATGCAGAGAAACTTATAACATGTTCTAGCAACACCACCCAACCCACCAGAAGGGCCCCTCCACCCCTTGGAAACCTCCCGGTGCTTTAACAGCCAGCTCGGAGCACGAGGCACCGTTGAAAGCCCAGCGGCGGGAGCGGGCGGGCAGCAGCGGGACCGGGGACCCTGCCAGCGGAGCGGAGCGGCACGGCACGGAGGGGATGGCAGCTGGAAGACAGACGGCCTCTCCACAGCCTCGTGCCGGCGACGGGGGAGTCCCTTCCAGCCTGTCCGTGCTGCCGCTGCACGCTCGCGTCCTCATTAATAACATCCAGAGGATGTGATGGATGCAGAGCGCTCGGGGGTGAACCGCGGCCAGCTGCCTGGAGCTGCCCTGAAAAAGCCATATTTAGCCAAAAGCCCGGCAGGATTTTTTCCCCATCCTGCCAGGTTTGGAAGTACAAGGGCCGTCTTCGATTCCCTCGCTGAGATGAAGTTATTTGAATCGCCTTCTGTTTCCCGTGGGGTGATGCTGTACTCAGAGAGCAGAGAGGGATGCAGCTGGAGCTCAGGGAGGGCTCTTTGTGCCAGAAAATAAGGAATAGCTTCTCCTGAGTGGATGTGCTGCTGTTTCTGAGGTGTTTTGCCTTTCAGTACACAAAAACACCACTTCACTGGGAAAATAACCCCCAAATTTAAATATTGCACTTTCAGGATGGTTGCACCTCTGATTTTTGAGCTTCAGCTGGGTGGGTGAAGACCAGAAAATATAAGCAAACCAAGCAACTAAACCCACACAGACATACAAACTGGAAGATGCAGGCATGAAAATAATAGAAAATTAGATGCATAAAGCCCTCCTTGGCCTCACCCAAGTGGGCTATATCATGGGTGAGCATCATCCTCCTAGGGGTCTTCTAAACAGGGTTGTTTTTAAAGTTCACAGAGTTTCACACAGGAACTGGATGTGATGCCAACATCATGTCAAATTGAAAAGATTCTTTGAAACAACTTTAAAAGTTTATTTGCTTCCCTGAAACAACTCTGAGGATATGCAGTTACTTCTGACGTGAGAGTATGATGGATTCAAGTAAATATAGTCCTGTTATAAACAAATAAATAAACACAAGTGCATCAAAGCTCCCCTAAAATAAGATATTTTACAGGAAATGGGCCAGATCTTCCAGTGGTGTAAATGAGTGTCTGCCCACTGAAGCAAACCAGACTGTGCTGGTTCACCTTAGCTGAGCACCTGGCTTTAATTTCAATATACTTTATATATGTGAGTGCCAGACACTGAAAATAGCTGCCTGTCTTTAACAAGGGGTTGTCACTAACCTGAGCAGATGAGAAGAAGCCAGACAGTGCTGCAGAGCTCATTGCTCCTACCTGGGACAGGCACAGTCAGACACAGCTCCTGGCTTCAGCTGGGGTGTTTTGGCATGCTGAGGCTTGGGTGGGAGCCCTGGAGGGTTTCTAAACGCAAATTGATGTGAGTGACATTGGGAATGCCATGATATAAATCACCCTCCTAGCAAAGCTGATTTTATTGCTGCTGAGTCTCTGTTTTCTCTCTGTATTCCCACAGCCCCTCACCAAGGGGCTACGACAGCTTTAGCACCTCCTCTGTGGAGTAAGAAATGGTGGAGAAAAGGACATGAATTCCAGAGCTGGAAACAACTCCCTCATGTCAGGGTAATTACAGGACCCTTTGGGGAAAGAGGCAGTCTGTCCACTCTGAAGTTTGGGAAACTGAGGCAGGGATGTTATATCTTGCAGGTTCATCCACCAGAAACCATTGCTTCCAATTCCCAGTGACTGTCTTCCTCTGCCAGGAAAAGTTATTTCTTGTAATGTCATCCCTGCCAGACCTTGAGGGAGAGGCCTAGGGGTCATGATGACATGGGGTTTGATTTCATGGGAACATAGGATAAAAACATACTGAGATTTGTATTTGATTCCTTAATTTGCAACTGATTTTGAAACCTTCAGTGTTGTATTTCCAAGCTTTTCCCACAGAGAGCAAAGCTGTGAGTTTTCTTAAAATATATATTGCACAAAGCAAGGAAACAGATAGTCCTCAAAAATCTCAAGACTCCAGGAGGTGGGGATTGAAAAAAAGAGAGGAACACTCTTTTCCTACTGCTCTCTGAAACCACATCTACCAAAGCCAGCAGCCCTGCAACACACACTCCCACCACCCCATCTCAGAGAGGGGGATGATGCTGGGGGCTGAATGCTCTCCCTAAACCCAGCTGGTAGCTTTGGGGCACTCACTTTGTCCAGGCAGATGCTGCCAAGGGTGACAGGTTTAGTGACAGCACACACTGGGTCAATCCCTTTCTTCCTTCCCCTTCCACCTGTGTGAAATCACACACCTATACCCACCTCTCCACCACAGAGTTGTGCAGAGAGTGATCTAAAATTAGCTGGGTGGATTTCATGTCACACAGCTTCCCTCTGCTTTCGAGTGCTCGGCTTCCTGCTATATTTAAATCAAAGGCAACGGGTAAACAAAGGTTTGGTGCGCTCTGCTCTGACAGAAATAGGCACTGCAGCTATTTTTATCCTGCAGACTACACACAATGTGTGTCCAAGTTACAACCAGTAGCAATAAAAATATCCCAAAGGCAGTCAAGATGCCGCTATGAGCAGTGAACAGCAAGGAAACCACTTTGCTCTCTGAATGCCAGTGATGCAGCCTTATCTAGACCCTAATTTCTCCCTTTGAGGCTCATCACACAAAAGCCTCACAGGAAGGAGATGAGGTTGTATGTCATGCTTTGCATGTTTGGGTTTTTTCCCCTCAGGTTTTGTATTTTAGCTTAAACTGAATAGTGCACTGGAAATACCAAAGCATCTTGATCATAGGCTGGATCCACAAGGGCTATTGCAGCTCTGTCCAGTGCTGACACACATGGATGAGATGCTCAAGGTGAAGAAAGAAGTTTTACCTTTCAGGTGACTTTCAGGAGAGGCTCTGAGGCTCAGATGCTCCAAGGCAAAGGCAGGAAGTGGTGTTTATAACACTCTCAGGGTTGATGATGTTTATTCTGCTAAGCCTGGGGTAGCTGCCCTTGTAGGACATCACAGGCAGTGCTGAGCAGGACACAGTGCACTTACCTGGTGAGTCACACACAGTCACCTGGATGCCTGTGGCAGGAATGGACACTGGATTCAGACCCTCTGGGAGAGGGTACAGAGCACTGATCAACTGGCCAGGACTTCACATCCTCAGAGGCTGCCCTCCTGTCTCAATCTCCACAAGGTTTTAATGTCACGCCCAGGTCAGGCACATCCCTGGCCTTCAGCAGGGCTTTGTGGAGCACTGCAGACGAGTCAGACCAGACAGTGCTGTGTATAGATTTTTAATTTTCTTCCTGGCAGCTGGTATAGGGCTGTGTTTTTGATTTAGGATGAGAATTATTTTGATAACACGCTGATGTTTCGGTTGTTGCTAAGCTGTGCTCACCCTAAATCACAGACTTTCCAATGCCCTGTGCTCTGCCAGTGAGGAGGTGCACAAGAAGCTGGGAAGGAGCATGGGAGGACACTGACTTGAATTCCTGAATGGACCAGAGGGACATTCCATGCAACAGAATGTCCTGCTCAGTGTATAAACTGAGGGCAGCTGGCTGGGGAAACCTGATTGCTGCTCAGGGTCAGGCTGGCACCAGTCACTGTGGTGGTGGGAAATTGTGCTGTGCACCACTTGTCTTTCTTGGGTTTTATTTCTCTCTCTCTTTTTGTTGTCTGCCTTTTCACTATGATTATAATTGTTCTATTTTATTGTTATTACATTTTATTTCATTTCAATTATTAAACAGTCTTATACCAACCCATGGATTTCACCTTTTTTTGTTCCAATTCTTCTCCCCCTACCAGCAGTGGGGAATGCAGCAAGCAGCTGTGTGGTACTTAGTTGCCAGCTGGAACTAAATCTCAACACCACCTTGATCTGGACCTGCCCTGGAGCCAGTTTGCAGGCCAGCTGTCCCCAGCCAGCAAGCCCACAACATAGCAGAGATGGCTTCTCCCTTTCTCAACCCTTTCTTCCCACTCTGGAGACCAACCCTGTGCCTGCCACGGGGGAGCAGGTGGTGATGGAGGGGTTGCCACATCTGGCACCAGCTGGGAGGGCAGTGCCTCACAGCTGGCACACTGGGCACAGCTCAGAGCTTGGGAAAGGAGAGACCTGGGTCACCCACCGCCCTGGCTTCTCCCTTGGCTCTCATTTATCACCAGTACAGGCACAGCAGGGCCCTTTTTTTTTTAATGCAGCAAATCATTAAGAAGAAAGGAGGGAGAAAAAAAATCCTTTGTGTAACAACTGTAAAAAAAAAGGGAGCGGGGGGAGGCAAGCATGCAACCACAGACAGATAAATAGAGTCTGGTTACAGAAAGCTGGAAGTTCATCTGGGAAAGGGGACCATGAGGAGGGTGAGTCTTAACAAAAACACCCTGGTGGAGGGCTGGTCTGGAGCCAGCAAAGAGACTCAGTCTCCTCCCGGGCCCCAGCCTCAGCAATCACAGACACAGGTGAGCATTTCAATTAAGTTTGTGTGACCCCTCAAAGGAGACCTGAGCTCATCCAGCCCTGCTGAAGGCACACAGGGAGGAGACAGTGACCCACTGAGCATGGCTGGGTCAGCATCCCTGTGAGGCATTTGGAGTGGCTTGGCTTGCTGCACCAGGCTTAAGGTAAGGCTGTAGGAACCTGTGTGAATCCATGGGGTACCAAAGAAATATATCCAGGTCTGTTTGCAGCAGAAGATTCTCACCCATCTGCAGCAGGCTTCTTGCACAGAGCTTGTTCACCCTCCCAAAGATTTAGCAAAGTCAATGCCTCGAGCAGGGCTTGCTGGGTTGCCTTTTACAACACCCACCTCCTTGGGACTGAAGGTTGAGGTAGGCAACTGCCAGAATCAGTCATTACCCTCTTTCTTGCTTCTTGCAAGCTTTATTTTATACAATTTTTTATTCCTCAGTGTAAAAGCTTCCCTAACTAGTCATTAACCTCAGTCACAGGACACAACCATTAAACATTACTGTGGCTGTTAACATGGTACATTACTTGCAAGCGTTTCTTCCAGCAAGGGAGAAAAAAAGAGACCTGCATTAAGGTCAGGATTCTCCTGCACATGTACTAAATCAGCATCTGGCACCACAGACCTGTTGCAAGGAGTGTGTTTGAATGGAAAGAACATTTTACAGGCAGAGTGCATCTTTCTTAATTGAACACACAAGTGGAGAAACCCATCTTCAGTTTCATGTCAGAGAACAATCCAGGCACTCAGATCCCATACTCAGCTTTCCCCATGACACCACAGCCCACTGCCAAGTGGGTGATACGTCCTTGTGCAGAGACTGTCCTGAACCTGCTCAAAACCTTTTCTGTACTCACAGCCCTTCCTGGGCTCTGGAAATAGCAGCTTCTACAGGAATCAATTTTGTGGCTGGGACAGAGGGGTCCCCTGTGCCACACACTGCTTGTAGACACCAACTGAGGGACAAGAAACTGCTTTGGAGCTTACAGGAGACACGGCTTTTGCTGCCCACCTGGCTGGATCTCACAGTCCTGAAACACAAAGAGAGGGAGGGATGGTCACTACAACCATTCCTTCATGTAGCGCCCTGTGCCAGCTGATGCAGCAATCAGCTGTCTGGGAACATCCTACATTATCCAGGGAGCCTTCCTGAGAGGAAGACAAGCCTCCTGTGTCTCAGTGCAGGAGGGAGCACAGCATGTGACCTCCTGAAGTGAAATCTCTGCAGATGCAGCCCCAGGCTGACAGGGAGTGGTGGTGATGGGTCCTGCCCATTTCCATCCGTCAGAGGACCCAACGAGACATGACTGATGTGAGTGGAGCTGACAGCAGCTGAAGACCACTTCCTCATCTGGGGACGTGCCACCAGGCTAGGGGGGAAAGGCTGCCTTGTCACACGTGGGGGCTCCTTCATCCAGCAGCTCTCTTGTGACAGCACAGGGGTCCTACAGCTGCAACACCTGCCTCACAGGCTTGGGATGAGCTCCTCTTCCACCTCACTGCCTCCAGGAGCACATCCAAAACTGGAAGTGGCATGACATGAATAGCTCCCCCTCCCAAACCAGGATGACCTCCCACTGCAGGTTGGGGATCCCCTGGTGCTCCTTGTCACACCTGGACGCCCCTCAGGGGAACAGGGCCCTGTGATTGACAGGGTTTAATGAAGACCTTTGATGTTCCAGGGAAGCAATGGCTGCTTGGCAAGGTTGGTTGAGTCAGAAGAAAGGGGCAGGCTGAGGCTGGCCAAGCTGAGCCCGTTGTGCTGGCAGGGAGCTCTCTGTTGGGAGCCAGGCAGGTTGGAGGTGGGCAGTTTTGGGGGGTGGTTTCATGCCAAACTCCAGCTGCCTCCNCTCACAATGGGATGATGTAACTTTATCAGTCATGCAGTGAGTCATTCAATGACCCAGGAACAGAAGATATCTCCCCGGAGGGAGAGATTGTTCTTGGAAGAGATAAGAAAACTGCCCAATTAACAGAAGATAACTGCCCCACCTTTAACAGATGGCAAATAGAATACATGCTTGTCTTACAATCCAGGACACCAAGTCACCCTCCCCATCACTCACCTGGTGCCAGCTCCACTGCCTGCAGGTCAAAGCCTGGAGTCCTCTCTCATTCCTTGTACCCAGGGGCTGAACTCACACCTGCTTTACAGACAGATATAGAAATGGCAGTATTTAATCAGGGAAGTTGTTAACAAATAAGAAATCTCATCAAGAAAGGCTTGGGAAATCCAGTTAATGACCCCACAGTTTCAACCTCTCACTGGGGTAATTGGTGAGGGAAGCACTCATCTTTCTGCAGTACCAAAATATGACTCTGTTCAGTGAAATGAAACAGCATCACCCATCCTTGTGGTTCAGCACCCTCCATGCAGGTGTCCAGGTCAGTGTCCATGCTCCCACACACATGCCCCATCTATGGAAATGTTTAAGGCTGGGTCTGTTGGGGCCCTGGGCAAACTGATCTAATGGGTGTCATCCTTGCCCATGGTGGGGGGGTTTGGAACTAGATGGTCTTTAAGGTCCCTTCCAATCCAAACCAGTCTAGGATTCTATGATATTATTCTATGAATCTATGAATTAAGGCTCTTATACAACTGGAGCAGCTTCAGTGGGAAAATGAAGAAAAACCCTTGTTTTGCCCAGCAGTCTGGGAGTTTTCCTGGAGATGAGAGGGCAGATGAAAAATTCCTTTAAACAACAGGGAATTTTGCTTCCTTAAAGCATGAAGACCAAGTCCATTCAGAAGTTTTAATTAGTAGCTGTAGAAACAGACATCTGGGTGTTTCAGAAGTATGTCATTTTTGTATGCCATAAATATTTTTTTGACAAGAACAAAGAAAAATTAACAAAAGACACAACAGCACTTTTTTGTCCAGCTCTGGTGGTGACATATTTCAAATTTTTCCCCTGACAGAGTGTGTTTTAGCTACTAATTGCATTCCCATGTCCTTTCTAAGTGCCTTTTTTTGGTCACTCATGATACAAAGGCAGGAGATTAAGGTAGAAGAAGAGTCCAGTTTTACCATGATGGCCAAATCTACAGGCACTGTACATTAGCAGAACAGGATCTTCTCAGAAACAGCAATATTTGCAAACAGAGAAATATTTTCAGCAAAAGGAGAGGAGCTGAGACAAGTTTGACCACGACTCCAGGCATTACCTGGTTACGCCAGTGATTGTGGGTTTGCATGTCCAGAGCAGGAAAGAGAGGACAGGAAAGAGAGGACAGATGGAGACTTGTGAAGGTAGTGAGCTTTGTTGTTTCCTAAAAGGTTTTTCCAAGATTTTCTGCACAAGTCCACCACGTGGACAGAGTACAAGCCAGACCCAGCCCCACCAAACAGCAGAGGACCTTGACTTTCCCTGTTAAACCCTACACTCCATAAACCCTACACATCATAAACCCTAAACTCCAGTGAACAGTTCATTTCTCACTCAGGAGGAGGTTAAAATATCCCTGTAACTCCTGGTGTGGTTCAGGCAGTGTCTGAGCACCCTTTTCCATACAGAGGAAGGTGGTCACTGCTCACATCAGTCCTGTGGAGGAGGCAGGTTGGGGTTTTTCTCCGAGTCAAACTTACGGTCCAGAGACTGTCTGTATTTGAGGGAATGACATGGACATCAGCCTGCTCCAGGTGAAAGGGCTGAATGCTGCAAAGAGCCAGGGAATTCCTCTGCTCCTATCACCAACCTCATGGAGTGGAAGAAGGAACTGATGACAATTTGTCTTGTAATTCTGCTTTGGGAAATCACATCAGGGTAGCACTGCACTAAAACCACCTCTAAGACCTTTCTGGAGGCTTCATGACAATCTTAGGAAGAGTTTTGGTCTAGTTCCCTGGGGGAATGAGGCTTCTGTGACTCTAGTACCTGTCTGTGCACAACTCAGACCTGGCTTTTCCAAAAACTTCCAAAACCCTTGAGCAATTTTGGCCATTTGACCACAGTCCACAAAGACATGAGCTTGCCGCCAGCTTGTGAATGCAGGTGGGCAGGGACAGGAGGGAGGCACAAGAAGCAACACAAGCCCAGAGGCACCAGCAAAGTGCAGAGAAGCCTCCTGGGTGAGAGACAAATGCTGTGGGGATGTTCCAGTAAGAGCTGGTACCCCATGAGAGGTGTGGTACTCTCTCCACAAGGCAAAAAGCCACGAGAAGACTACACAAGACCTGAATAAACATCTTCCTCGCTAAGGAAGAGGGAACCTGGCTGGCTGCTCATGGTGGTTTGGGTCTGAGTCCTTCAGGCTGGCCCCACAGGCTGATGCAGGAGCTCTGCCCTCCTCCCTGCACAGGCTGGTGGACAAGTGATTCATGTCACGAGAGGGGAAATGCAAGAGCAGAGCAGAAATGAATCACCCTCCGCCGCAGGTCATTTAATTCATTCTCCCTCCAGGAAGCAAGTGCTTTTGCACACTAATTAGATAGTTCATCCTAATGGCAGCTACATTATCTTTTTCCTTCCTTCTTTACAACTTTCAGCAAAATGGCATAAAAACCTGGTGGATGTTTAAAGGGAAAAGAAGCAGTGCTACCCTGGAACAAGCCCCATGTGCCATATGGCTGAGACAGGACAGTTGCAAAATCCCACAACGTGCTTAAGGCATGGGGTGCCTACACTGTAGTGCTCTCTCTGCTCACTGCCTCCTCTGCCCTAGTTCCCAGACTTTGGGGTATAATTATAGAAAAACAGCAACTGAAGCTGGTTTAAAAAAGATGGTCTTTTTCCATGGAAAAAAAAATGCTCTGAACAGAATAACAAAAAATATCTTGGCAATGTGTTAATTTCTTTCTCTCTTTTTCTTTTTTCTTTTTTTTTTTTTTTTTTTTTTTTTTTTTTAAAAAAAAAAAAAAAAAAATTTTTTTTTTTGAGAAAAAGAAAACAGAAAATGTTCTATCTTCCTCCCTCTCCCTCCCCACCTGTTTTTGGGAGAAAGTGAGGAGGAGAGAGAAGGGAAAAACCCTACTAAAGCTGACATTTTCTAAAGAAATTCTCATTTTACCTGAAAACCCCCTTTGAATTCAGGAAAGTACAACTGCTTGTCAGAACAAAAAGAAGACAAAGGAAAAAAAAGCCTATTTTTAAACTTTCCTCCCCAAAGCTATTGCAAGGTGGCACTGAAAACACAGACACTTTTGGATGAGGAGCCTTAGAATGCAGATTGTGCAGCCTGGAAGGTGAGGAGTATTTTCCCTATGGATAAGATCTGCTGAAACTTTACGATCATGGTGAGACTTCTGTATGGGGGCTGGCAAGGCTTAGTCTTTATGATTCAACCAGATTTTGTTAAATTAAGCACAGGATTTGGGACAGAGTCAGGGTCCTTATGACTGCTTGAACCTCAGTCTGGGAGGTTGCAGAGCCAGCAGGGTCCATCCAGAAGACCACAGGGGATGCAGAGGCTGCAGGACCTCACTCCTGCTGAGAAACACCAAGAAATGCCCAGGTGTAGATCTGGTGGGAGGAAGGCAGGTATGGCCCCACAGGGATGAGAAACACCTTTATTTCCCTGAGTAAAGGGTGTCTGAACAGCACTGTATGATCCACACAAGGTTTTGAGACCCCTTCAAGGAGGGTTCAGTGCTGCAGAAGGGATCAGTCACCTCAGACTTGGGTCTATTCACTGCTGGGTGCCAATCCATCCCACACCAGGAAAAGCCATGGGCTGCAGTGCCTGGCTCTTTCTCTGTCATCCCCACCCTTCCCTTCCCAGCAGAAGACTGAAGATTCTTGCTGGTACCACCCCTCATGGAGGAGATCTCAGACCACCCCTGGGTTACATTTACATTTCTACCCAAGTGATGAATTTATTGCGGGCTAAGCAGAGGAATGCAGGGAACTGGAGGCCAAATCTCTCATGCATGAGCCATGCCCTTGCAGAAGAGGACACAACCTTTCCCCACACCTTCAGCTCAGAAACAGATGGGTGTCCAACCCTAAACCCGCCACCACCAAACCCTACTGCTTGGAGTCCCTGTCCCCTCCATCCAGGTGTGGGCTAGGAGGACAAGAGCCTTGCAGTGAAAACAAGGCTCCTTGCAAAGGCTTCCCCCAGCAGCCCCCACACTTGGAAGCACAGCCTCACCCTCAGTGCCCTCATCCATCTGCCTTGAGTCCTGCCCTGCCTTTGATAGATGATTTTCATTAACATTTCCCCGCCGAGGCTCCCGCCGCAGCCGCTGTGCCAGTGACACAGCCTGAGAACTCGCAGAGGGGTAGATGACAAGTGATGAAATGGTGCTGGTCAGGCCGGAGAAAAGCTTTTTTGGGACTGGCCAGCGCTGTCCTGTGCGTGCTTGGGTGGGACTAGTATCAGCCATTCCACAGAGCAGTCTCTCATGGGACAGGGAGGGGTCATTCTGCTCCAGCTGCGGCTGTGTCCTGCCTCAATCCTTCCCTGGCTGATCTGATGCCTCTTCTTCACCATGGGGATTGTCTGTAAGTCCCCTGGGGATGATTAATGCCCTGCTGCCTGTACATGCCCTGCATTTCTAATGTGCTTCTGCCCTCCACAGACGGAGGAGGTGCTGCTGCCTCTGGGTCACTTGGAGGGATTGTTGTTCCCTGAGGAATGAAGTGTTTTACAGCATTTGATTTGGTTTATTCTCGGGTTTTGTATCACCAATTCATCCCATTCCAATGAGAACAATCAGCCATTGGAATAATCTCCCCAGGGAAGAGTTGGATTCCCCAGTGTTGGACACATTTAAGATTCAGCTGGGCCATCTTTTACCAAGAAAGGTTGAAGCAGCTCATCCTTTAAGTCCCTTCCAAACTGGCATTCTATGATTCTATAAAATTATCCTCTTAGGAATAAAGCAGTAGGTAAAACACTGCATCAAAATTTGCTTCTTTTTTTTTTCCCTTTTTTTTTTCTCAAGGGAGTGCCAAGGGAAAGCCTCTATTTATGCATAAAAACTTTTCTGCCAATACATTTGGAAATCAAAAGGACCTTACCAAAAAGATGCAGAGAATGTGTTTAGAAAATGTCAGAGCCTGTGAGGTCACAAAAAGCCCCTGAGCCACACCAAGCCACACAGGAGGCATAAAGGAAATGCAGCAGCAAAACCCCAGCGTGTTTTACAACACCCTCTTCAATTGCTTAGCACCCATGTCTGACATTTCACACCTGAGCCTGAGCCCTCCGGCTGAACGGGAGGAAAAAGCCTTTCAGTGGATTACAGCTCCTAAAAGGCTGATTATCACACATCCCCCGGCTTTGATCCAGACCTTCCCCAGCCTCTCAGGGGACAGGCTCCCTAAAGAGCCATGTCTCCCCTGGTGGGCATCTTGCAGGTGTCATATCTCATGTCACCAACACTGCTGTGCACACGCTGCTGGCTCCCTAAGCATGAGCTCCAGAAATCCCAGCACAAAGGCAAGATTCCATAGGCTGAGGCAAATCCATTTGGGAATGTGCACCTGGATTGAAGACGAGGTGTGCTGACCACAAGTGTGACCCGTGCTCCATCCATGGTAAACATTCCCAGCTGACAGCCTCAGCCTCCCCCACAGAGAGCCATCCCAGAACTTAAAAGGCTAAAGCTCTGCCCTGGGAAGTTTTGTTTCTGAAACTTCCAAAAGTGGCATCAGTTCGTGTAACACCCAGATTTTTTCCATTTCTCTACTACAGGAGTGTCTTGGCAGCATAGCAAAAAGCCCCTGAATCGCCCTGGAAAAGCAAAAGGAGAGAAATGGGAGTAAAAAAAGAGCTGGTGGTAGGGCAGTAGGGTCTGACATTTTATCCTGATCCAGAAAACTCAGATTCCCTATGACCTTGTTAGGAGGCTGGAAGCTGCTGTTTAGTCAGAGCTGTCAGGCAGCAGTGCTGGCAGGAGATAAATGAGCTGTGGTGTGGCTCTGCAGAAGGTGCTGTGGAGACAGGCTGCTCTGAGGAGCGGATTGGGGGAAAAGCAGCAGGAGAAGGCTGAGGCAGGACCAAAATGCCAGGGAAGGGACTGTGACACAGCTGTGTACAAGACCCAAATGCTCCTCAAATAGCCAGAGCCAGCAGAGCTCTGGGATTTCTTCAGGCTGAGCTGACAGCTTGGCTCTGAGGGGTCATGGGACCCACCCTTGGTGCCTCAGGATCTTGATCCTGTCCCCTGCAAGGTGCTGATGGGCCCTTGGTTGTAGTCCCCAGTCATTTTTTGGGGCTGTTTGAAGAGAAGGGAGATGTGTCCTCCAGCAGGTCCCAGCAGGACCCCACCACGCTGCCTGCTGCCAAACCTTTATCCCAAACACCAGCACCTCAAGGCAAACCCACAAGACAAAGATGCTGAAAGTTTTGCTTTATTTTTTAGTGTGCAACATTAATTATGAATTTACTTTGACATTCATTGCCCTCCTAGTGTCAAGGATGTGATTTCCCCCTGCCCTGGACTTGGGTACAGTCCTGGCACTGCTCTGATGCAAATCTGGAGGTTGCTTTATTGCTTCCCTGTGATCACTCTCAAGACATCTGACCCTGCCTTTCTCAGCTCTGCAGTGATGCTCTTGTCACACTGCTGGTCTTTGCAGGACATCTGCAGCTGCCCTGATGCAAGCCCAAAGGAGTCAGTGATCAGTGACAGTGTAATTGTGCTCCATGAATCGTCACTGAAGTGCCTGAGCTCTTTTGTGTGGCTGTTTCTGAAGCAGAGGCTTGACTTTGTTTACACCAGATGTTCAGAGGCTTTGCCCTGTCAGTGTCCCCAGTCTGTTCTGGTCAGGAGAAGATCTCCTGCATGGAGACTTCCTAGGTGGGAGAGCAAGTGCTGACAGAAGTGTGCTTTGGGAAATAAGAAAAATATTTGCCTCTTTTGTATTCAGGGCACACACAGACCCTTCCCACCCCCAGCAGGACCTCCTGGTGCAGAGAGAGCCCTCAGTCCACATCTGAGGCAGCTTAAAAAACTGGAACTGTGATCCTGCACCAGGTCCTCTGCTGGAATATTAGTGGGGTAGATATTCCAGCTGAGAAGTAAGAGAAATCTCCAGCTAACACCTGCCCTGGGATTTGGGAGATTTTTTTCTCTGATGTGCCAAAGATTCCCAGTCACTTAACCCCTCAGCTCCAGGTATTGGTGTGCCCGTCCCTCTCTGCCTGGAGAGCTGTGTGAGATGCTGCGGCAGCAGCCACAGAGGCAGCCTGAGCAGTCTGGCAGAAAGAGACAGCACATGCCCAAGACCTTGGTCCTGCAATTGTCTCTTAGGACAAAATTCAGCCCCAAACTGCTCAGGGGTGATCTAACTTTGCCTTGATCTCATCTGAGCCCTGCAGCATGGCTTGTTGGCATTTTCTGTTTGGCCTCTCAGAAACACAGGGCTCCTACCAGATGTTTTTAGTTGGGCAGCTGCATTTCCAAGAGGGTGGGATATGTGGTCCCTCAGTTTCACAGTCAGGATTTTGCTGAACAAGGAGACCATGTCTGTACCAGTAAATAAAAGGGGCTAAGAGCAGTTGTGCAGCCAGATGGCACAACACAGGCCTACAAACCAAACCCTCTTCTCCTCTCCAAACCCTATCCAGGGTGGCCCCAGCCATGCTGACAGCTGGGGCTGGTCCCTGCCCCAGGCCAGCCCTTGAAGATTCCCCAGGCTCCCTCTGGGAGAGGAGGACACCGTGCCAAGGAGCTTGATGACAATTTAACAATATGGACCATTGTGAATGCCTGGCGCCTGGCTTAGTGCAGAATTATGAATGTTGCCTTAGAGATTTGGGGCTCCCCATTGGTGCCTGTCCTCTCATGACACGGAGGTCTTCAGGTGGGCACACCCAAGCATGAACCAAGCTTTGGGGTCTCACCTTTAAACTCCCTTTGTGGGTCTGCATAGAATTCCTGCATCACGGAGCAGCAGGATGCAAACCTTTTATCCTGACACCGTGCAATGCAAAGGGATGGTGTATCCCCACTGACTTTGCATCCCAAGACTACAGGACCAGAGGCTGTCACACACAGTGCAGGAACTGGACTGAGTCTGGCAAAGACTTCCATAAAACCCTGCCTCCCAGCTCAGCTCTGCTCCACAGCTCCAGTTCTCTGCTGCTTTGAATCTTCTCTCCTTTCTGCTTGAGAGGTGTTATTTTTCCCTGCTCAGGGTATCCAGGATGGGGTCTGGAGGGGTTATTCAGGATACCCAGGATGTACAGTCAGTGTACAAATTGCCCGACTCACAGAATCACAGAATGGTTTGGGTTTAAAAAGGGGATCTTAAAGATCATCTCCTTCTCAGCTCCTGCCACAGGCAGGGACACCTTCTACTACGCCAGGCTGTTCAAATGTGTGCAAACTTACCCAAAATGCACCTCCTCCCTCAGGGTCATGGCAGGTGCACTTTGCTGTTCATCTCCACTCATCCAGCGACTGTTTTTTCCAGGAGAATCCCGGCTGAACATGACCAGGAAAATCCGGATGCAGCAAAATCTAAACAGAAACAGGCTTGCAGTGCTTTACAATCCATTTGCTCAGCTCAGAAGGGCACGAGCTGCAGCACAGCAAAGAACAGGGATCTTGATGTCTCTCTTGGATCAGATACAGACAGTAGCCTGTCTGGTTACAGAGAGCACTTTCTTTGATTAAAAGCTAATAAATATTCATCCCTTTCCTCCCCTGCCATCCCTCCCAAATCCCCAGAGACAAAACTAAGACAAGCAAAACTGGTTCATTTGTGATGTATTCCAGTGCATTGCTCCAAAACACTTGGAATCCTTCCAGATAACAGTGCGTGGCTGCAAGGGCTATGGATCACCAAGGAAAGGGCCAATACTTTGCATTCACTTAAAACAAGGCTCAGGTCATAAAGGACATGCTCATTATTAATGGTGGGTGTTTGGAAGCAAAGTATAAAGTGTACACAGATCCTTATCCCCAGCTAATTCCTCAGTAAATTGGCAAAGATACATCACTGCCTGCAGAGCAGGAGACAGAGAGGAATTGGATGTTAAGGACAGCTCAGTTTCCCAGCAATACAGATGTGCCACCAGCTGATGAAAACTACAGTGAGGAGCAAGGGGAGAAGATATATCAGTGGTGAAGGCTGTCTCCTTTTAAGGAAAGGAAAACTAAACTCTCTCCAGGAAAGAACAGATCCAAGCAGATGGAGAGATCGTGGCCGGTGGAACAGCGCAGCGCCCGCTGAGCCAATCCTGGTGAAACACAGGCTGCCAAACCAAGCCACTGTCACCCAACAGGAGATCAGAGGAGCCAAGGGCTTATTCAGCACAGAGATATTGCTGGAGAAAACCAGCCCTGCCATAGAAATATGGAATAGATGCAATATTGCTGTCTCAACAGATTTAAGCCACAGCCCTGCAGGGAAAGTCCCCTGAGGGCACTAGACTGTGGATGGAGAAGAGCTTCTCATCTCTACATGGAAGCCTATCCCATAGTTATCTCTGAAGTTACTATAACCCTGTGTTTTTCCACTTCTTGACTTCCAGTCAGAGTATTGAGTAATTATTTCTTGGGGTAAGGCTGCCTTCAGCCTGTATTGGTCAGGGGGTCCAGAAGTGATCACACAATTACTAGTAAAATAGTATTATTAGGATAATAATTGATATGTAAATAGTAATACCATATATCAGTTATAATAATTTATAACTATAATTATTATTTCTTATGATTATTACATCCAAGCATCTGCATCTTCCTGCATTGTGGGAATGTGGTGCTGGGACCCCAGGCTTGGTCTCTGCTCAGAGTGAGCAGTAGAATGTTATCCAGGTGCTTCTGCAACCCACCAACCCCCAGCTCTGCACAGCACTGAGCTGGATGCAACCCCACCAGAATCACAGTCCTCAGCAGCCCAGAGACAAACATCCATCCCATGATCTCCATGCTGTTTAGGCACAAGTAAACCAGTGTCCACTGCCTGGCCCTGTAGAAACCAACCACTTGTGCCTTTCCTTGAATAATCAGGCTTCAGGCTAGAGACTGACAGCAGAAGTGGGTAGAAGATGAAGTGTTGCGATTTTCCAGCTTTTCACATGGCATCCCCCAGCTATGTGGGGGCTGTTGGGCAAACAAGAAGCAAACAGCTTCATGGTTGTGTTTCAGCTGGCACGAGCACTGCAAAGCCCATACCACTGGCCATTCTCTCTGCTGAGCTAAGATTTGCTTGGCACGTCCCTGTGGTGGGTCCTGAGGGAGCCCAGGGTTGCTCTCTGATCCTCCAGCTGGGTCCCAGCCAGGCCCTGCCAAGACATCCCTGGTGTGGGGTCAAGCCTTGTCTCAAAAACAGCTCAGCTGATCAAAGCAATTGAGCAGGAAAATAAAAAACAATGGGAAACTGAGGATCCTCATAATTGAATGGAAAATCCCTCCCTAAGGACAGTATCCAAACACCCAGGTGATACTGGAGAGCACAAAGGCACCACACACATGGCAGAGGGACTCTGGTCCTCAGTCTGCAGAGATTCAGGCTCTGAGGTAAGAGCAGGAAGCTTTAAAAA
>VXAX01007847.1:18136-28414 GCA_013399835.1 Leptocoma aspasia | reverse complement strand
CCCCATAACAACACAGCTTTCTAACATAACACATGCAGCATTCATGCTAATATTTGCGAAGAGCCAATCACGTAATTTGCATTTTTCACACCTGTGTTCTGGTCCCCACCAGCTCTTCAAAAGAAGGAATGTGGAGCTGATCAATGAGGATGACTCCATGTTTGACAGTCTCCTGGTGGATTCCTTTGTCACTTCCACCACGGGTGGGGTAAGGTGCCTTCAGGCAGATTTCATGTTTTGGGGGAGGTGAGGCCCTGCAGAGATCTGTTCTGTGAACATATTATCAGTTTCTCTGCATGCAGGTTTGCAGAAAAATTCTTCCCATGGGAAAGCATCTTTTACTGTCTTTTACTCTGTACAAGTTTCTGTAAACAAATCTCTGAGTGTGTTTCAAGGACAGAGGTTTCTCTGCCTGTCTCCTGATAATAGGAGATGGGGGTTTTTCTTCCTTTCAGCCTATGAGGTGAAAAGTTGTTATCTCTGATTTTTAAGCTATTCTGGCATTCCTTGGACAGAGCTGGGAGCAGCAGCTTGGATGCTCCTTGCTGGGCAGATAACAGCCCAATTCTTTGAATTATGGAGTGCTGTTAATAAATCATATTTAGCCTTCTGAAATCATTGCTGAGAGTCCTTTGTCACTGCACAGACCACAGCAATAGAGATCCCCAGAGAAGCTGTGGCTGCCCCATCCCTGGAATTCTCCCAGGTTGGACAGGGCTTGGAGCACCCTGGGGTGGTGGAACTGGGTGAGCTTGAAGCTCCTCCCAACCCAAACCATCCTGGGATTCTGTGATTGCATGGAACAGCCAAACTCCAACATTTTTATTCCCCTACTTTCAAGAATGTTTGTGTAAATCAGTGCAGCTTGCAACAGCCACAAACCCTTGGCTAAAATGCAAAGAGGAAATTTATTCCTGAGGGGAAAGTGTACTCCTGGGGGATCCAGAGGGACACCAAGTAGGATGGGGATATCCTGGCATGGGCTGAGCTTTGCAGGGCTCAGTCCTTTGAGCCATGAGCCCTGCAAAAACTCAGCCCGTGCCAGGAAATGCCCATCCCACCGCTCACTCTGGTTTATCAAGGGTTAATCCTCCTCCAGTGTCCTCCCCTTTCATCCCATGTGAGCTGGAGGAGTCTGCTGTGCTGGCATCCCCAGTTTGGAATCTTTGGATTTCTGGCTAAGCCCAGATCTTGGTAGGATGTCATGTCTGTGGTGCCTGAAATAATCTCAGTCTGAAATGAAAGCTTTTCTGTTCTCCTCTGCATCTTTTCAGGAGGGATTGATCACAGGAGAGATGGTGGAGATGCTTTTCTCAGATGACCCTGACCTACAGCTAGCAACCACTCAGAAATTCAGGAAATTACTCTCCAAAGGTAAAAATAACTCATCCCTGCCCCAGGATCCAACAGAGCCTGCCTTTTACAAGGGTTTGTGCACAGAAGCTTTGCAGGCTGGGGGAAAAAAAATCCATAATGTAGAAATGTGATCATCTCTTGTGTTGCTGATGGTTGGCAGCTGTGTGATTTGAACAGAAAATTATTTCTGCCAAGCTGCCCTGATGAGCTCGGTCCAGTTTGAGATAATTAAATTAACATTTCAGGCTTGTTACTCCCCTGCATGACGCCTGTTCACTCCCTGACACTGCCTTGCTGTTTCAGAGCCAAATCCTCCAATAGATGAGGTGATAAACACTCAGGGAGTGGTGGAGAGATTCGTGGAATTCCTGAAAAGAAGTGAAAATTGCACATTACAGGTAAAGGAGATTCTGCTATCAATTCTTCAGGGCATGGAGCTGTTTAACCTGTGAACCCACAGGTGCTATCAGGGGAAAATGATATTTTGAACCCCAAAAAATGCAGATTATGTGATCTATAGGAGAAGACAACACTAGTCTGTAATGCTCAGGCAAAAAAAAAAAAAAGTAGATTGCTCTGAATTAAATTATTGGGAAAACACTGGCAAAAATCACCTAATTCAGCTGCAGCAGAAGAGAGTTTGGCCTTCCTGTAGCTGATATTTCTGCTGGGAGCTGGTGGAGCCATGGGATAAACCTGCAGGAAGAAACTGTGTGAGGAAAAAACCTCCATTGCCCAAGAAATGGTTTAAAACCTTGGTTTAAAACCAGATTTCCATCCAGATCTTCTGGAAATGAAGCCCCTTTGCTCCAGAGGCCCAAGAAATGTTAGAAATGGGTTTGGCCAGTGCTGATCCTGCCTGGGTGGTGTGAGAATTAGTAAAAGTAAGAATGCTTTTAGAAAGTTGTAAAAGTAGGTTTTAGAAACAGAAGAGAAGAAAAAGTTTAGAGCTAAGCTGCAGTTGTAAAGTCTGAAAATAGAAAAAGTTACAATAGTGCAGTAAGTAAGGATGTGAAAGGATAGTTTGAGTATTAGGCTTGGTTAAGATAGACTTTAAGATTGTAGAAAAATATGTTTAGTAAGACAGTAGAAGGTTTTAAGCTTAATAATGGAATATTGTCTATTAATAGAAAGGATCCAAGTAAGTATTGTGTGAAGTAGGTGGATGTGTGTTTTTAGTGATTGGTTAGAATAACTGTAAGCTTTAGAAATATGTTCTTGCTTAGAAAGTTTTTAAAATGTGGGGGAAGGCCTGGGTGGCTTCCTGGGATTCCTTCCAGCATGGTAACAAGTCCTGGTTTCTTTGGAGGGGTTAAAGAGGCTTCCATCCATGGAATTTGATGCAAGCTGATGTCTGCTTTCCTCTTTCTCCCTGCCCCAGTGAGCAAAGGGGCTTCATTTCCAGAAGATCTGGATGGAAATCTGGTTTTAAACCAAAAAAGAGAAGCAAAAGCAAAAGGGAATTTCTGCTCAGCTTCCCTTGAACTCGCAGCATCTTTGGGGTGTTGGATGAAATACAGAAAATTTTCTATTTTGTGTGCTTCTGCACTGTGTGTCTTCACTTTTCTTGCTGGGAAATGGTTGTGGAGGAGAAATGACATGGTGGTGACATCTCTTACTCATCCTTTGAGCAGCTGTGACTTTTATTGCTCAAGAAAATAAAATCCTTTGAGTACTGAGCATTCTCTTCCTTTCTCTCACCAAACCTTTTAGCAGAACTGTAGGAATTGTAGCCAGAATGTAGTGAGAGCAATTTTGCTGGATCAGGCTGGTTTTGTTCCTTGATTTTGCTGGACCAGGCTGGTTTTGTTCCTTGATTTTGCTGGACCAGGCTGGTTTTGTTCCTTGATTTTGCTGGATCAGGCTGGTTTTATTCCTTGATTTTGCTGGATCAGGCTGGTTTTATTCCTTGATTTTGCTGGATCAGGCTGGTTTTATTCCTATTTTTCACTTGTTTCAGTTTGAGGCTGCGTGGGCCCTGACAAACATCGCCTCGGGGACTTCCCAACAAACCAAAATAGTCATTGAGGCTGGGGCAGTTCCCATCTTTATAGAGCTCTTAAACTCTGACTTTGAGGATGTTCAGGAGCAGGTAAGGATCACCCCTTACTTCGAGATTTTGGGGATAACCACATGTTAAAAATGCAATGTTTAATTTGAGTGATCCCAACTGGCTGCAGAGCACAGATTGTTGCCTGGAATGACAGGAAAATGGCTTTTTTTTTTTTTTTTTTTTTTTTTTTAGCACAGTGCCTGTTTCTCTCTCTCAGAAACTGAATGCTGAAACTGTTGCTGTTTCCTTTCAGGCTGTCTGGGCATTGGGGAACATTGCTGGAGACAGCTCTGTGTGTAGAGATTATGTCCTGAACTGTGCCATCCTTCCTCCCTTATTAATGTGAGTAGCCATGAGCAGTTCTGGGAGTCCCACTGTACCAGGGCAGATTCCCTGGGAATCAAACCTCTGCTTCAGAGCAGGATTCTGAGGGTAACATTCCTTACAGATTCCCTGGCAGTGTGGGATCCCTGGGAATCAAACCTCTGCTTCAGAAGAGTGGAAATCTGTGGATAACATTCCTTACAGAGCCCCTGGCAGTGTGGGATCACTGAGAATTAAACCTCTGGTTCACAGTGGAAATGTGGATAACATTCCTTACAGAGTCCCTGGCAGTGTGGGATCCCTGGGAATCAAACCTCTGCTTCAGAGGGGATTTCTGCTGGGATTCTGTGGGTAAAATTCCTTCACACTGCTCTGGGGTGCTGCTCCTTCTGGAGTCACCGGTGTCCCTCAGCTCCTGCTCTCTGCTTGGGCTGTGGATTTTTTGGGATTGGAGTAGGATCAGGTTTCTCACACCACCTCCCTCAGTGTGGTGATAATGAGTTCTGTCAGGCCTGTGATTCCAGCTCAAACCTGAGGCATCACCCGGGCTCTTGTTGCTCTGGGATGAGTTAATCTTCATCCCAGCCCTGGAAAAGTGAGGCTTTGTCCCAGTGGCTGATTTTGCTGCTCCTGGTGTCAGTCAGGGGTCAGCCTGTCTCCTCACCCCACAGAGCTCACCCTGAGCTCAGACTGAGCAGTTTGTGTCACTTGCTTTGTGGTGATGACTGGGAGTGTCTTCCTGGGCTGAATTGGAGCTAAATGTTTTAGATTTAATTCTTTTGGTTCCCTCTGCTTCCACATCAAGGGCAATAATCCCTGGTAATTCTCTCTTCAGGCTCCTCACCACGTCCACCAGGCTGACAATGACACGAAATGCTGTCTGGGCCTTGTCAAACCTGTGCAGAGGGAAGAGTCCACCTCCTGAATTTGATAAGGTGAGACGAAATGCCTTGTTGGCAGCCAGGTGATGGGCAGACACCCAGTTAAGATCTTTGTCTGGGTTATTTTGGGCTGTTGAACTCGAGGAGGGCACAGGATGAGGTTTTTCCTGCTGAGGTTGATCTGGATGTTTAATTTCTCCCAGCCTTTCTGCTGGAATCCTCAAATAAGGGACATGCCCAGGCTTCCCTAGAAAGTTTCTCTAAACCATTTTCTTATGAACTCTGGAATTTTGAGACTTCAGTTATGACCAACAGCTATTCTGAAACCTGGAAATGCTAAAAGCCAGGACTCCTGGGAGCTGTGGTATCTTCCCTTTCCCTGTCCAGGGAACCTAACTAAAGGTCCTGCTGGCTTTTCAGGTATCTCATCTTCCTTTGGCAAGACAAAAATATTTTAAATCAGCGTGTTTTCATTTTTTTTTTTAGTGAAACCTCACATATCAAAGCTGGGAATCCTGTGGTGAGGAGGTGAAATCTGAATTGAGTGTAAATCTAAACCCATAAATTATTAGAGGTGAATTTGGTCTGGATATTGAGAGCCAGAAATGGAGCAGAGCTCTTTTACAGGAGCTCAGTGCAACTCCTCAGTGTTCTTTGAGTGTAGCAACAAAGCTGCTGAGGTGGCTTTGGAGCTGTTGATGGGGAGAAGGGATCTGTGACCACCCAGGGCTTTACCTGAGCAGTGAGCAGGAGCAGGAGGTGTTTTCCTGCAGCTGTGGTGGTCCTGGCCTGGTGACTAACCCTGGGTGGTGGCTGTTGTTGCAGGTGTCTCCCTGCCTGCCAGTGTTGTCCCGATTGTTGTTCAACAGTGACTCTGACCTGCTGGCAGACGCGTGCTGGGCTCTGTCCTACCTGTCTGATGGCCCCAACGAGAAGATCCAGGCTGTGGTGGACTCAGGGGTGTGCAGGAGGCTGGTGGAGCTCTTAATGTGAGTATCTGTCAGGAGACTGAGTGGGAATCCATCTCAATCCCATCAGAGCACTCCAAACCTCCCATGCACACAGGATCCTGAGCTGACCTGGGAGGATCTGGAGCAGGTTCACAGCTGGGATTTGCTGGCTTGGCTTCCTGAGCTGAAGATTTTCCAGAATCTTCAGCTTTCCAAAATCCAGATTTTCCTGAGCTGAAGATTTTCCAGTTCTGCTCTATACTATGAAAAGACTCCTGTGTTGGTCTCAATATCTGCCCCAAAAATTACAAATTCATTGATAACATTGTTCCTATAAATTTCTGAAATTCAACCATTTTTTGAGCGTGGGCCAACTACACAGACAACTGGGAAGAACTTTCTCTGTCCTTTCCCAGATTTTCTTAATAACTGCAGAGTGTTGTGTGCTCTCAAACTTCAAATGGAAGCTTGGTTATGAGGCAAATCAAAGAATAGTGACTGGGAGAAATCAGCTTGGCTTTGTTTCTCCAAAATCTGTGTGGAAAAGGGGCTGGAGTGGGGATACAAACGATCAAACTGAGTTGCAGCTTTGTTTTTAGTGGCAGTATGCTCAGCCTACCCTGTGTTCTGTGTGGCAAGGGGATGGAATCCTAAGGAAATCATTCAGATGGGATAATGGGGAGGGAACATGGTGAACATCCCAGTGATCTGATGGAGCTGGGTTTGTCTCTGCACAATTTTCCTGCAGGCACAACGATTACAAAGTGGCCTCTCCAGCTCTGCGAGCAGTTGGCAACATCGTGACAGGGGATGACATCCAGACCCAGGTGAGAGGAGAGGAATTTCCTGCAGGGAATGCAGTGCTTGGCACTGGTGATCTCACTCGTGTTTCCTTTCCCCCAAAGGTGATTCTAAACTGCTCAGCCCTGCCTTGCCTCCTCCATTTATTGAGCAGTCCCAAGGAATCCATCAGGAAAGAGGCGTGCTGGACCATATCCAACATCACAGCAGGGAACAGAGCACAAATCCAGGTACAGTCTTCTCCAGCCTGCCTGCAGTGATCCCAGATCCAAGCTCAGCATGAAGGATTTGCAGATTTTCCCTTACCCTGACCCTTAGAGGCTGGATTGGTTCACATCTCTGATTCTGCAGTCATTTCTGAATTTGCTGCTGCCAAACAAGCTAAAAAAAATGGGAATGAAAATTGGGAATGGCAGCAGCACATGGACCGAATCCCACAGGTTCATCATTGGAATTAGGGAGATGCAGCCTCTATTTCTCCATCCTCAATCCCTTTGAAGAGCTGGAGCTCCTTGAGGTTTAATTATCCTTTCCCTGACCTACATAGGGAAGCAGAGCAGAGCTTTCAGCCTTCCCACAGTATTGATGCAATTCCAGGGATTGTCTGCTGTGCTGCTTATGGAATATCTGCTTTTAATAGGCTTTAGCTGAGGAATAAACCACAGGAATCACTTCAGCTTGGGAAGTTCTTCACATGGGGATGTGGAGGTGGAGATTTCTTTCAGGAAGAAAGTGGGGAAGTGTTGGATTTTGCCCTTTTCTGACCCACAGATGGGGCAGCTGAGAGGTGTTTTAAAAACCTTTTATTCCATTTTCAGTCTCATGTGAAGGGTGAGACAATACAGATGTTGTAATCCATGCCATCACAATCAGAAGTTAATTATTTCCTAATTACAAAACACTCTAAGCATTTCTTGGCCTATCAGCTTTTTGCCACACCATGCTGTAGGTGCCTTAAAGCCAAACATCTAAAATTACCCCTCGTGGGTGATTACAATGCATCTTCCATAGTTCTATTGCTCCAAAGTATCCAGTCTGATTTTAAAATCAGACAGATAGATAATAGATTTTTAATAATCCTTTGAAATAATTTTCTAGCTCCATTTCTCTCCCAACACCATCCATCCTATCCCATGGCATTTCTCAGTCAGCATTTCTCATCTCAGAGTTTGCACACAGATCCATTCTGTGTGAGCCTGGGGGCAGGCCCTGAGAACTCCCCACAAACCCATTCCCCACATTTCCCCCTCTCTCTTGAACAGAAAAAACTTCTCTGCTGGCTTTGTTCATCATTTGTTGTGTACAGTGAAGCACACAAGGCACTATTACAAACAATGCTGCAATAGGAAGAAGTTTTTCACAGAAAGAATTATGAAGTTGTGGAATGTTCTGATGGAGTCACCATCCCTGGGTGTGTTTGAACAAAGCCTGGATGTGGCACTGGGTGCCAGGGTTTGGTTGAGCTCTTGGGGCTGGGTTGGACTCGATGATCCTGAAGATCTCTTCCAACCCAGACACTGTGAATTCTGTGATAACAACCAGTGCACACAAACTGCTGCCCATCCCATGCCTGTCCTGCCCTCTCTTCCCAGGCAGTGATAGATGCCAACATCTTCCCTGTGCTGATCGAAATCCTGCAGAAAGCCGAGTTCCGCACCAGGAAGGAGGCGGCCTGGGCCATCACCAACGCCACCTCCGGAGGGACTCCTGAGCAGATCAGGTATTCCCCCAGCCCTGGGGCTCTGAGCCCCCACCTCGAGAGGGAACCACCCCTTGTGAGCTCTTGGCAAGGGCTGAAAAACCAGCAGGACTCTGCATTTTCTCTCTCTTGGGTCTTTGCTTGTTCTTTTCTTATTTTGGAGTTGTGCTGTCTGCACACAGACTGAGCGTGTGAGAAACAAGGCACAGAATGGAGCCCAGGCACCCAAAAACAAGGAGGCTGTTGCTGTGGTCTGTGCAGTGACAAAGGACTCTCAGCAATAATTTCAGAAGGTTAAATAGGATTTATTAACATGATGTTATAATTCAAAGAATTGGGCTGTTATCTGCCCAGTCCAGAGCATCCAAGCTGCTGCTTCCAGCTCTGTCCAAGGAATGCCAGAATAGCTTAAAAATCAGAGATAACTTTTCACCTCATAGGCTGAAAGGAAAAAAAACCTCTGTCCTTGAAACACAGCTCAGAGATTTGTTTATAGAAACTTGTACAGAGTAAAAAGACAGTAAAAGATGCTTTCCCATGGGAAGAATTTTCTACAAACCTGCATGCAGTGGGGCAGAGGTGATGCTCCCCAGCTGCTGAGCACACAGTGATGTGGGTGCTGCTCTCTCTCTCTGCAGGTACCTGGTGAATTTGGGTTGTATCAAACCTCTGTGTGACCTGCTGACTGTCATGGACTCCAAGATTGTTCTGGTGGCATTGAATGGGCTGGAAAACATCCTGAGGCTGGGAGAGCAGGAGGCCAACCAGAGTGGGACTGGGATCAACCCCTACTGCAGCCTGATCGAGGAGGCCTATGGTAGGTGGGGCTTTGGGCACTGCAGGGGTCTCTTGGTTGCTTTTCTGCTCTGTTGAAGGGTTTAGTATATTCCAAATTAGCCAGTATTTGTTCCAAAATATTTTCAAACTCATTTAGTGGGTGATGAGAAAATACTTGGGAGTAAAAACTCTGACCTGGAGTCTGAGCTGAAAACCGTGGCTTGCACCGGGTGGGAATATTAACCAGAAATGAGCTGAGCTAAGTAAAAAGTGACACTTCTGGGTCTAAAATTGCTCTGGCTGTACCCAGTTTTACACTGGAAATCCAGGGATACTTTGCTTTTCCCTGGAGTGACTTAATTTGGTGCTGATGGTTTTTTTTTTTTTTTTGGTCGAGCTCTCAATGCTTTGAGAAGGAACAAGTTCCTATTTTGGTCTGAAACTCCCTGTGAGCAGGCAGTGTCTGCTTTGCCCTCTGATGACTCTGAGTGTCCTGATTCTCCCTGGAAGGATAATTCCTGGAATTCCTGAGGGTACAGAGTGGAGCATTGGATTTCATTGGGGCATGGAGAGCTGGAGGCTGCTGGGACAGGCCCTGCTCCTCCCTGCCCCCTGCAGCTACCAAATCCCTCACTTGTAATTCCACTGGAATCTGGGATTAGCCTGCAGCTGGGAGCACATCTGGATGAGCTAAACCAGCCTGGCAGGGATGAGATCCAGGGGCAGATTTTGGATTTAGGTGTGCATTTATTCTGCCCACAGAATTCTTTCAAAGACAGAGAGCGCATTTCTTCATTCCATCCCATTCCAATTTTGTTTTTTTCCTCCAAAGGTTTGGATAAGATAGAATTCCTCCAGAGCCACGAGAACCAGGAGATCTACCAGAAAGCCTTTGATTTGATTGAGCACTACTTTGGGGTGGAGGACGAGGCAGGTGTGGCTCCCCAGGTGGACGAGAACCAGCAGCAATACATCTTCCAGCAATCCGAGGCTCCCATGGAAGGATTCCAGCTATAATCTTGGAGGAAAAAAAAAAACCCAAAAACAACAACAACAACAACAAAAAACCCACCACAAACTTTCAGGAAAGTTTGGGAGGAGAGCAGCTGCTGGTCCTGGCTGAGAAGGCTGGACACCCACTCCACCTTTTTAGGAAAACTCTGCAAATACAAAGAGTGCTGGGTGCTGCCGGAGAGAAGGGCAATTTCTGCTCCTTGTTTCTTTGGGCTGCTGCTCACCTTGGCTTTGGAGGCAGGAAGGACACAGAGGTGACAGGTGGCACCTCTTGGTGGCTTCTTCTTTTGTGGTGGTGTCTCCCCAATGCAGTTTTTACCTCGGGTACTCTGGCCTTGGGTTGGGTGAGGACACAGAGAGGAGGGAGCTGTTGTGGCCACAGTAATTCTGCAAAACGTGGGTTGATCTATTTAAATTTTTTTT
>VXAX01007845.1:101369-117421 GCA_013399835.1 Leptocoma aspasia | reverse complement strand
TTATATATTATATAATATATTATCATTTTATATATAAAATGTGTTTCTGCATAAATCTCTCTTAAACTACTGTTAACAAAAAATTAATATTACATCTTTAACTAATTTCAGGTATGATAAAAATAACTCAAAATGAAGAAATCAAGATTTCATTGACTGCACAAATCATTAAAAAGTCAGAATTCTGCTATCTGCATTCAGATGAGACACGTTCAGTTGTTTTAAGACGTCTTGAAATGTGTTTCAGACTAAAAACATTTCTTTATTGGCATATGGAAGTGCTGAATACAGAACTATCTAGTGGGGTATTACTAGGGTCATCTCTGGGAAGACTTCTGCTGGCTTTTAATTTTTACAAATGACCTAGATTGGTAAATTTGCTGATAATATAAAATTTGGAGGAAAACTGCATCCTTAGCAAGTAGTAAGACAAGTTTAAATGAATTGTGATTTTCTCTGTAACTCATTTGAGAAGCAGAAACTGAAATTTAATGTTCGCAAATATAAACCAATAAAAGGTGAATATGAAAATAGCAAACTTGGACATTTTATGAAGAGATTTATACTGAAACCCGAAATCTGCCCCCCCACGAAAAAAAAAAAAAAAAAAAGGATATTTCTTATATTTATTTATATATACCAAAGCAAGATAAGGAAGCAATCTAAAATTCTTTAGAACTGCAGGTTGCAAATTTGTCATGTTGCACATTCATCTGGCAAGCTCTTGGAATATTCTGTGAACTTTTCATCGTGACATTAAAAATAATACATTTTTCACACTTAATCATTAGAGATAAAAGTAAAATTAGCCTAATTTTATAGGTGAGAATTTGAAAGAAATCTGAAAAATAAAAAAATTTAAATCCCTGAAGTTTTGTAAAAGGATAAGGAAGTGATTTAACACATCCATACATATCAATCAAACAGACTAACTCAGAAATAGTACTGGGCAGTAGAGGAAAGTATGCATAAAACTTTACCCATAGAAGCACTGAGCAATTTGGGTTGGAAACAATCTTAAAATCCAACTTCCATGAGCAGGAACACCTTGCACTAGACCAGATGCTCAGAGCCGCATCCAACCTCGCCTTGAAAATTTCCAGGGATGGGGCATCCACAGCTTCTCTGCCTTATCTGTTGCAATGTGTCATCACCCTCATAGTGAATTTCTTCCCAAGATCTAATCTAAACCTACCCTCTTTCAGTTTGAAGCCACTGCCCCTTGTACTATCATGACTGCTAACTTATGAAAAGTCTCCCTCCAGGTTTCCTGTAGGCACTCAGGGAACTGGAAGGCTGTACTTAAGCCATTTGATAACCATTAAATTTAGGGACTAACAGCAAAAATTGAGTAAGTGCCTTGCATTTTTCTGATCTTGAACTATTTAATTGATCAGATCACTGAATGGAAGATGTCATAGCTCCACAGTTCCAGGGATCCAAGGGTTTGATGTCTCCATACTGAAAGATAAAGTTTATTTTGAAGAAAAACATCCATGCCACCGAATCAAAATAAATAAGTCATTTCCTTATTTTACCATTTGCACGTCAAAGAGGTAAATATATGAAGATTTTACTTCCATGTCATGAGGGAAAAGAAAAAAAACATTATATACACTCCTGTTTCAGGGTCTCAGCACAGCTTGGCTAAATTACTCAAATAATACTAGTTTTATGAAAACTAAATATAGTTTTCATAATTTATAATTCAAACCATATGTCAACCTCAACAGGAAAAAAAATCCATTTTATTCATGTTTTCCATGCTTTCCCATTCTAATAATATATTTTTTTTAAAACTAATCTTTGAAAAATAGCATAGGTCCTTCTGCTTAAACTGAACTCTTAATTAACATCAGAATTCCTCTATACAAATTAATTGAATCTGGGTTCCCAAATTATGAGCCAAGGTAACTACTAACTACAAATTATGCACAAGCTTTCAGTACTTCAAAGAGCTGAGCAATCTTTTAAAGTTCCATAAAATCTTTTCTCTAAACAAGGCATTTTAACAGGACAAGTAAAAAACAGGCAACACCTATGCAAATTTTAAAAAAAGATAATGGAGCAAAACAACAGTAAAAAGGAAGGTAATCATCCATTTATTCAGAAAAAGTATAAGTAAAGACTTTGTCTTTTAAAGGATTTTTGCCCTGGAATCAATTTGGAACTAAGGTGTCAAATAATTTGTAGGTTTCATAGTAACAATCCAGTATACAAAAGCACAAAACCTTCTTTTTAGAGTCTTACTAAAAAAGTGACATGTTTGTAGCATATTTGGCCTCACTGCCATTGTGTTTACAATATGATTTGATGTGCCATGGGAATGACTACCAGCCTATAAGAAGAAACAGCATCCTAAACTGAATTGAAAACCAGCTGAATTGCTCTCCAATGACACTGGCTCATGATCATGTAACAAGAATTCATTTATAAACAAAGAATAATATTTCCATTTAGATAAGAGGTATTAGATAAACTTCATCTATTTTAACAGAAAAAAATATCCATGTTATTTCTCACTCTCCCTAATCATCATTCCAGCACATTTCCAAGAATCTAATTATAATGCAGAATCACTGAGGGTTTTTCATCAGCAGGACCTGGAGCTTGCTACTCATTTCTGCTGAGTACAAAGCCCAAGGGCTCCTTAGATCATGTTGATTTTATAGTCTCTACATTTGACAAGCAGCCAGTGTGTTTTATGACGTAGACCCAGGAACTGATAAAAATTACCTGTTCCCACCTATCAAGCTACCAGAAAAAAAATATACTTTTTTCTTCAAGTAAGAGAGAGATCATTGTTAAGTCAGCTACTTATCACTGCAATTGTGATAATATATAAACTGCACTGTTACCCTACTTAAATAACTATAAAATGACTGCACTGTTATCCTATTTAAACATTGTTAGAGATTTCTGGTGGTGATTTTCATAATTAAGCTTATGCTCTTTCTATGGTCCAAAATTAAACAGGTGGGACAGTATATCCAGAGGTGGAATCGTTATCCCTGGAAGTGTTAAAAAAAAAAAACATGTTGATATGGCCCCTGAGGACATGGCTTAATGGTGATGATACTAGGCTGATGTTTGGACTTAATGATCTTTCTAGAGGTCTTTGATCTCTAGCCTGAAGATTCTAAATGTAAGATACTGTCTGTCCCACAGTATTTCAGGTCAACACAGAACTCCATGTAATACTGTAAGTTTCTGTAGGAACACGTACATACAGTAAACTTTTGCTTAACTAACCAAATAACAAAAAGATATTACTTCTTGAGACATGTAGTTAAATAGCTAAGTCTATGTTAGCAAGCCAAGCAACAGAGTTTGGAGTAATCTGAGATGCTGCCAGAAAACAAAATAACTTGCAATTTACAATATAATTACAACCATATTGTCATCTTCAAGATGTACAAAAAAATGACTAATTTTTAAAATGTTTTGAATGGCTATTTCTTCAGTAGCTAGTAGATTCTGCTCTTTCTGTTTACAGACTTGACAACACATAAACCATATACTCTTGTGAAGAGGCGGAAACCACTCACCCAAATTGTGTCAACTTTGACTGACTTATTTACATTTTCTAGCTGGTGATGAACTTGCATAAAAGAAGCACATGAAAAAGTACTCTTGCTTTATTGCTTTATTGACAATGCCAGCTGGGCCCAGCTCTCCTCTGATTAACATGGAGGCCATTATTCTGTGAGATTCATATTTGCATGTACAACTGTACCTTTGGACCTGAGTATTGCTGGCTCTTATTTTATACATCATCTGTGCTTCCACTGCAACTATATGACTTAGGTAACATTCTGCTGTGTTTAATAATGATCTGTGCATTTCTAGTGCACACATACATTAATTTCCACTTTTTGAAATCTTTCCAGTCATTACAGAAGCATATATAAAAATCATATTACAGCCTTCTCCAAAGAAAAAATCTTGCTAATCACCATGAAAATATATTAAAAAAAACCAATTAGTACTTGAAATAATATAATAATATCAACTTACTGGAATGGCTTGAATAGTTGCATTTTGAAATATGCATCACTAGAATAATGGAGACTTCCTTTATATTTTCACGAATTCTAACACTCTAAAGATGTTTACTTTCAAATACCATTGTGAAAATGAATAGCACATATCTCATTTTACAAGAGTTATTCTAAAGTTGAATTAACACCAATTCGATATTTTGGGGAAATTCTGTTTCACCATGAATTTACACACAGTGTGCATTACAATAATTTCCTTTTCTATTGTAGTTTTGGGAATAAGACTTGCCTGTGGCTACCTGGATATACCAACCTTATTAATTTGTATTTTTATAATCAAGCTATAGTTTAATATGCATGGCAAAATTCCTAAGGGCTAAAAAAGGCCTCCTGGAACTACCTTTGAAAAGAGATGAGACAAAGACTTAATTCCTGGTCTCAGGGGGGAAGGAAAGAAATTGTGCAATTCCTCCAGATTCCTATCCACTGCCTTCCATGTGATACCTTTATTGATGGAAGGTACAAAGTAATTCTTGTTAGAAGCAGTGTAAGTCTAGCAGTGCCAAGCTCTTCTTGATTGGTTATCTTTTCTTCACAAAACTTCCCTATCTGGTACTCTGTACAACTCCTCTCTTATTTACAGCTCGTACTGTACACAGTACTTCTACAGGCAAGTGCTATTGAGATATAGAGACAGATGTGCAGGGTAATATAATCCAATTAAAACTTCAGTTACTCTTCCAATAATGCCTGAACATGTCTGTCACCCTTGGGTTTTTGTGGGTTTAGTTTTGGATTTTTTTTCCCCTGCAAAAAGGAATAGACACCCGTATAAATTTTTAAACACCTTGTTTTCAGATTTTACAAGTTATCATTCCTACAGGGCTATACTGGATAAAAATCAAATTATGCTTGTATGTCATCTTTTTCTTCTTAGGTATCACACATGAATAAATATATTTTACAAGTAACATCTTAGTTCCCTCCTAACACTGCTAAAAACACAATTTAATAGCAAAGCAAACAAAAAAAGTAATATGTTGTTTACTCTGTTTCTATATTTTATCCTTGAGTACTAAGCAAGAAAATAAAATCTACTTCCTCTGAAATTTACAGTGTGGTCTTCCTGTCAACCATAAGGTAAAACCATGATTATTATTAACATCATTATTATTCACCTTCCTTATTATCGCTCAAGTTCTATCTGCCTTGCAACTTTTATTCGATTCAGACATAAATGACAACAAAATGTAACATAATACTTTTGGAATCATAGAGTGAGATTAAGTCATGAAAATCTCAAATTGGCATATTTTATTTTATTTTTGTTTCGTTTCCCCAAGTTATTAAAGTGCAGACAGCCAGCAAAACACCATAGACAGATGTTACAGTTTGCATAAACTGGGATGCTACACTACAAGGATGAGGGATATATATTTTCATGAAATTAGATGAAACACTACCAAGTTTTTCTTGGATCCTTTTTTCTGCTCATGAAGCTGCTCTATTCTTTGTGATTATAAGGATAACTTCTGAAAATCACTTCATCTACTGATTATGGAAAATGTTTCTGGTTCACAGACAAGAGCTATACTATTGCCTTTAGAAAGCCCTGATAGATGGAGGTCTCTGCCTGTAAGAGTCATCTCTCATGCATGCTAGTTACAATACTCCTTATTAAAGCTGAACACTTAAATTTCTTTTTCAACAATCATTTAATGAGCATAATATCCAAGTGACTTCATTAAATGCAGACTCATGTATCCCAAACTTTCTGTCCAAACCAAATGCCGTCAAAAGTTAGATACAAATAGTATTACCACCATAAGATTTATCCTATCAACTCTGCTTCTACCCCAAAATCAATAACCCTGACCTCAAAAGAAAACATTACTGCCAGTAATCTTTACTGGTTGCATAATGGTCAAAATGTCAATAATACAAAAACAGAAAACACACCTCACCTCAATATAATTATATTACACTGATCCCTAGGTCCATCTTTCTTTCCAAAATCAGGAAAAGGTGACCTACCAAAGTACCAAATAAAAAAAAGGCAGTGTGACATTACACAGTTCATCACATTACTCTCAGAGGCACCAGGATAGTGTCAGAGCAGGAAAGCACACAAGTTGATTCTGTGGATGGACTATAATTAGTAGCATAAGATTTTGAACTCCATCAATTTGTATATCATTGACAAAAAGAGGAAAAAAGTATAACAAAACAAGCAAATGAAACCCAAAATATAAGCTTGTTTCTGAATACGAAGACGAATATGTCACTTTTAACACGCGCAGATTCATACATGCATGATAGGATTTCCAGGATGTCTCCAAAATATAATTAATCTAATTATGCTGATAGCTAAGCACAAGTGTTGATTAAGGGAGCTCTGTTAGCATCAGATATAATTAGCATAAAATGAAAAAATCCTTGCCTTTGGGAAAGGCAAGGAAGAAAGGCAAAGTTCTAGATACAACATCAGAATATAGACATGCACAATTCATAATCCTGAATGCAAATGAACATGCAATTGTATAGGTTCTTTGTTTTCTGAAATACCTGTATGGGACTGGCTGCATTTGGTACAAGAGAACAGTGGGCTAGCACTGAGTTTTGATGACCTCAGGGCATCTAAAAGGCATAAGCCACCTATGGTTAGGCAACTAAAACTCGAACCGACTGGTTAAAGACAGTGTAATCTGACTTGACACTGCACCAGAGACCTGAATAACACGACTGTTGCTGAGGATTTCTTCCATTCCTGTTATCCATTTTCCATCCTCACTTCCTTTCCTTCCTCATCATGCCTCTTCTAACAATTCCTTTTTTTTTTTAATATACAATGAAATCTAAATTGCAATTTTATTTTTTTTACAAAGCCTAATTTAAGTAACCAAGAAATGCTCAGCTAAATAAATGTCACAATTCATGCCTTCTTTAATTTGTTCAGCATTGACGATTGATAAAATTAAGAGAATATGAACGTTCATGGATTTCCTTCTCTTTCCCCATTCAGTTCTCAAGCCAACCAAGACCTGTCAGAGCTGTGGAGGGGGAAAAAAAGATGTAATCTTGTAACTGCACTTCAGCGTTACTCAAAAATACTAACACACCTAAATTCATCCCAAAGTTCATAAAAGTCCATTTTATTGATTCTGCAGCAGAATTCTATCAGTTACTTCTTTATCTCTCCACCTACATGAGGAAACATCTGATATTTACATAAGCTGGAGTGCTTTCTTTCCCATTTTTATCAGTTTTAGAAAACACAAAGTAGGTTGAAGACATCACCCTCAAAAACAAATTCTTACCCCAGAAGGGTCACTATGCTTAGGATCAGTGAGGGAGAGCAGAAATCCAAATTATGAGCTAATTCAATAATAATTAGATATTCTACCTTTGTTACAGCCTTCTGCAAAGGAAGGGTAGAAAAAAATGGGAAGATGGAGAAAGAGTAAAAAAGGCTGGCCTCCATGCAGAGAAGAAAAAATATGATTCTGAGCAGAAATACATTTGGATACTTTTCAATTTATGATTTCATGTAGAATATGACAATGAGAATATCCAGGGACTGCATTTCCACACCTATAGAACCCTGTGGAAACCTAAAGTTGATGAAAAACAGATGCTGCAGCACAATTATTACTGTTATGCCAAATACAAAGATGATTTTTCTCTAATAATCCTAGAATAGAAAAGAAAGAAACAAACAAAAACCTATTGGGGGTTTTCAAATGAAAGAGATTTTAAAATAGGACAAATCATGCATTTTGATTAGGTCAAGAGAGTACAACCTGTGTGAAAGCTGCTAAGAAAATTTTTTAATTCTAGCTTTTTTCCTCAATACAGATTGCACAGAAAAACAACAACAACACAACAAAATAATTAAAAAAAAAATCAAAAACTCACCACATTTCCTGACCATTTTATTCTATCAAATGGCCTCCAGCAGCTAACATTATTTTTTTACTACTTTGCCTCTTTTCTACATTAGGATGAAAATTTGAAAACAAACTGCACAGGAAGCCCATTGCATTTGTTCTACAAATGCAGAATATATTAATTTGAAATATTTCCCTTTTGAATTATTTCCCTTTTGGTCCAAGTAACAATTATTATGTGCTGTTGATCCAATTATCACTGAGAAACTTAATTTTGCAGAAGACTTCCAGAGATATGGGTAGCATGGTTAAGAATATTTGGTTACCCAGGTATGGTGACCTTCATATCTTTTGGCTGCTCTTGAAGGTTTGCTGTCCATTGTACACTTTCTAGCTGATGCATTTGCCAAAAGTATTTCCAACTTCACTGACTGAATGCTGCTTCAATGAACTGTCAGAGGACACTGGGTATACATGAACGAAGGGAAGTCAAATCAACCCACTCTAAAGCCTACACTCTGAAAAAACAGGCAAATGAATTTTTGCAGTTTTTCAAGTCTAGCTGCCTGGTAGTCTTAGGAAAAAAAAAACAGAAAAAAAGAAAAGAGAAAAAAAAGGAAGATTAGAACAAATTGTGTAAAAAAGACATTAGTATATCTTTTATTCATAGGGAGAAAGGAAAATTTCACAGAATATTTGTGCATAAAACTGAAGAAATGGCTCAATTATTCAAAGGGCAAGACAGGTTATCACTATATTAATGTGACAGTTCTACTTTTTTCCTTATTTTTTGTTAAGTACTCCATTTGGTGTGCTAATGATGCCAGTCCAAAACTACTGATGTCAAATTTGAAATTAATGAGCTTTGCTGGGCAGATTTCTGTTTGTGAAGGAATACCAATGATTAATATGACTTTTCATAAGGAATATTTCTATGAATGGCATGCACACAAATTATATTAAAGCTTATAGGCAATGAATTATTTGAAACTCACTTTTATGACTTATCCATACCTACAATTTTCAGAAATTTACAAACGTATTAAAAAGTTAGCTAAATTTTCGCTCAAGGAGAAATTCTTGGTGTATTCTTAAATACTTCCACTAACAAATGTAAGATGTGTCAGTAATAATGATTTAATGTTGATCAAGCCTCTCCCAGCACATTCCTCCCATCACACGAATTTTTCAGGTTTCAAGGTTTCATCAAAACAGGTTTCGAGTCTGACTTCTTTTGTTATGAACTTTACTATCCTAGTTATATGACAGTCTGGGAGTTTGCTTGTAGCACTAATGTGTAAGTACAGTAACACTTTTATATCATGGTCAAAATAGACAATAATTAATAGTCAAAAAACCACACACTTCCTTCAGGAAAACCTAGATGGAGAAAAGTATCAACTGTAATTTTATGCTATTATGTCGTCTGACAAAGACAAAACTTTTTATGGTTTTCTATCTCTCTAAAAAAGCCTGATAATGCCATCTGGCAAATCTCAGTTGCAATAAGAAAAGGAAAGCAACTCATGCTAAGACATAGACATGCACATGAATTCTCTTTGAACCCTTTCCATTGAGAACTGCTGATGCTCTGAGCTTTGCCTCATAACATCACAGCATATTCCTTTTAATTTTAAAAAAAATCTTTCAAAACTAAGATAATGCACCACCCTGTAAGATTTTTTTCTGATGATTGAATTGATGGGATGGATATCCTTATGTAACTTTACCCAAATGAAGGGCAAGTCACACTTAGTTTTGGTTTATCTTTTTTGTTACTGCCAGTAATTCTGTAGCTACCTAAGTAAGAGTTACATCACTGCTCTCCCTTATGTGCAGGAATTCAAAGGACATTGTGCTTCATCAGCCTTTGAATACAGAACTAGCCTTTAAGGTTAAAATGAAGTCCTTCAACATAGATTAAAAACTTGTACAATAAGTATTCTTATTTAACTCCTGCTTAGAAAAGAAAAATTCCATATACTAAAAATTAATATTCTATATTAGATTTAGTTACAGTATAGAGAACTTTTTTATTTTTTTAACTAAAGACTGAAGAAAAACACATTTGACTAAAAGAACAAGCAGAGTGAGGAGAACACCAAACTACTTTAAATGCTGGTTTACGTAGTACAGGGCCTGGTGAGACTTTATGCCTTGCACCACAATGAAGGCTACATTTTAAGTGTGTAGGGGTGAGACAAAGAAAGAATGCGTCAAAGCTAGAGCAAACTTACTTTGCCTGACATACTCCCACATTGACTGTTAAACTGCTGCATGAGAGTCTAAAAATCACTTCACTTTCAGACTAGAGTAGATGCAATTGTTCTTATGCAGTTACTTCTGCTGCAGTACCCTTAAGAATTACTGTTCCCAGAAGACAGACTGGTGTACACTTCCAACCTGCTGCCACCAGAGGACCTTTATTCAGGTTGGTTACCTCAAATCAATCACCATCATGAAGCAATTGAGCTGTCACCTATAAGAAGCTCACCAGCTGGGAGGACCACTCTGGAAAATGTGAGTTTGCCTTACCCACACAGTTTCCGTAATAACTAGAAGAGCTAAATAATCCCACTTCCCATTAAGCCCATGAGTCCTCCTTTATGTTTACAGACAATCACCCCAGCTGAAGCAGCTTCCTCTCAACCCACCTTTTCACTGCAAACAAAAAGCATATGCATTTAACATTTCACTATTGGGCAGTGTTACACATACTTTGCAAATGAGCAAGGTAATCTAAAACCAAATAAACAGCAGCATCCTGGAGAAAGAGTGATTTCCTGAATGCCATTGTGTATAGCTCTTATTTTTTAAATTCAAAAGAAAAGCAGAATGTACCATATGCACCAAAACATCACCTTACTTTTTGAGAATCCATCCTGAAACATACAAAGAATTCCCTTAAAGCAGCTTTTCACAATGAGACGAAACTTAAATATGGGACTGCCTGATGTAGAAAAACATTTTTCTAAACCAAATATTTAGACAAAGCAGAGTACTGGGCCTGTAATATGTATATCTATCTGTTAATTAGCAAGTATATGAGCTCATGCTGCTTACAGCTGGAACAAATCCCCCACAGCATTCTCAGGAAAATCATCGGACTATTCAGAGCTTTCTTCATCTTGCAAACATTCACATCTAGAATTCTCTTTATCCAAACACATCTCCAAAATCTTAATTTTACTTTCAACACAGTCTAAGAACATAATTTGGAAAGTGTAATAGCATTTCAAAGAGTTTTAAAGGCATTTAAAGCACGACCTTATTCAGCATAACTTTAAAACCTACTAGTATTTTCATCAATTTCACAGTAGTGCTGGCAGAAATTTTATAACCAGATTCTGCAGTATCCAATCAGTTAAAATTTTATTCAACAAGATCTTCAGTTTATGTATTGACAAAAGAAACCTCACTTTTTAGAAGTGGTTACAAAGTTGCCAATACAGAAATACAGAATGTAAAGAACACAATTTCTTGCACAATAGTCTTCACTTAATAAAGCATATTTAACAGAATAGAAATGTAAGATAAATAGGATCATTTCTGCAACTATTGACAACAAATGAGAATAGATGAGTAATTCAGCCTTCGTATTGACCATAAAAGTAGTAAATTTGCAGCAATTTTCTATTTATTGCAAGCTTTTCTGTTATTGTTTCGTACTGGATCTTACCAAAGAAGCTACTAGAATGGATAAACTGAAAATCAAACAGCATCTAAAAGCATTAAGAATGATTAAAAACTCTCCCAATATGCATTCCTTTTGCTTGTATGCCTGTTTCCTTCTCTTAGTCTTTATTATCAAATATATTTAATTCTTATTTGAGAATTAATTCATGCCTACTGCCTATTTCCTATTAGAATTTAAAATCTGTGTTTGCTACTAAATATTTTTTATCACAATCAAATTTGTCCAAAAACTTATAGTCCAAGTGCACTTCTTGTCAATACGTCGTGACCCCATTTCTATCATTATGTTATCACTGTGACATAAGGTCCCTTGCTAACTTTGTCAGAGTTTGCTAGGATTATAGCTGCAAAACTGCAAGGTGGAAAGTCTACAAGAAAAAAGGGTAATACAAAAGCTCTTTAAGAAACTTCTAGTACTAATGACCTTATAATGTATGTGTGGAAAACAAAACAAAATAAAACACCACATATGCAAGCATTCTCCAGCTCAAGTACTTTTGAATCTGTGATCTTGCTATGGCCTTTTCACTTTATTTTTTTTTTCTTATTTTAAAGAACACCCTGAACATCTCCTCCTCCTGAGCCAGTTTCCATAGAATCCTTATGGCTACTAATGAAGGAAAAAAACTACTTTGCTTGAGTATAGATATCAAAATCCAAAACCCTAAATTATAGAACATCTACATAAACGTCACTGTTAAATTTATATTTCCTGGTTACAAGGTCTTTAAAGTGATAGTAAATCAGAAGAGCTTACTCTATTTCGTGAGATTCAGGTACCAATCTGGCTTTGTACTAAACAAGCTTTGGACTGATTAAAAGTATCAGTGACCTTTTCCTATATGCTGAACTCACTTGTTTTCCAATTAAGCCAACAATGACACCTTTGTTTCTTCAACTAGTTATAGTACTTCAAATCTGTAGAATTATCACCCATATATACACAAAAGTTACCAATGCTGTGTAAGTTCTTAAAAGAGCACAGACAAATTGAGCTGATTAAAGCATCAGTGTATTATTTGGTATTTATCATATTTCCCATTTCAAAATAGTATGTGCTATCAAGCAGTATGTTCGTTTGTGTACTGTCAGTTTCTTCAGCAAAGCCACATTTAGCAAAGAACAAAGAAGGAAACATTGGCTTATTTTTTTCATCACACTTTATCACTACAAAGTTTGGTGAGAGCTCAGTATATTAAGTGATTAATACTGACAATATTAGTTGGCTTTGTCTACTGAAAACTAATGCAGGTACCTAGGATTTTACTAGTAAGAAATCTTAAATATGCACATGTCAGAGGAATTAATCATTGATTCCCTGTAGACTGCTTATATATTTCATCAGACCATCATCTGATCTGAATAACAATTGCATAATAAACCACATTACTGCTGACACATGCCACTTTGTTATATCTGTTATATATTTTCAGAGCAATAGGTGTTTTTAAAGTCCTTTTTTGTTTCTTCTGAATCAGATTGACCTGATTTGACATTTGCCTATGCCAACAACTCAAAACTGTACATGAATATATAATCAAGTACAACATGTATCACACTTAATTGCCATGATTTGACTCAGGTCATTTCTCACAGTAGTAATTACAGAAAAAGTGGAGTATGTTTTGAGTAATTTTTCATATAGATTCTAAAGTACTGCCACAACATATCCTAGATTAAAGAAAATCCCAAAGACAAATTATGAAGACTGTGCTCCAAACTAATAAAGCCATTGAATACGCAGAGATTCAAGCTAAACTAGACAACATAGTTCCTATCTGGTTAGTCACATATACTATTTTTTTTTTTTAATTTTTTTTCAAATAGACACACTGTTAGACATTCAATATTGTTGCATGTTTAGGGCCACCTAGCAGAACTGAAAGCTTAGCCTAATAAACTTCACTGCATGCAGTCTCAAAACAGTTCATGCAAATTAGCTGGATATATTATTTTAATGTGCTGTCCACAGGGAGTACAATACAGCAATGAGCCATGTCAAATGTTACTAAGTCATTAAAAAAAAAGTGCGTAAAAGGCACTTTGTTTTTAACTGAAAGGTAAATTCATAGTACTAAAACACTAACAGTAGGATTCGTTACTAAGTCAGAAAATATGTTATCCTTTAATTAAAAGTTCACGAGCTCATGGGGTATTTTTTCTGTCATAAATGTCAATTACCAAAAGACTACTGTAATGCAATACGAAAGTCACCCTGATTCACTGTCTTAGAACTTGTACCCTATGCTTTGTAATTCCTTCCTAGCTCTAAGATTAGGAATACCTGAAAGCAACTCTGAATGTCACCCATCTGCTACTGCAGATTTAGTCTTTCCTGCTTGTATCACAATAATTTCCTAAATAAATTATGCTAGCTATCTTTACTATTGTGACATAAACTAATTTCTTTCCTTTATGAAGAAATACATTTGATTTGACCCCGATAAACTTTCACTCCTGGTGACATTTATTAGTTGTGACTGATTTTAAATTACACCTGAAAGTGCAACATAAATTTCATATTTGGAAGTTTAATAAAATGCATTTTTAAGTTCATGTTTAATGGTTTCTAACAGCACTAGTTTATTCCAATTAGGTGAACAGTATAGACATAATATATAAGATATTTGAGTTGTATTGTTTATTTACAGTAGCCACTTATTATTCTGAACTTGTACAGTAAAACAACCCAAATTTGCCAAGAATTTGTAAAGACATGATTTTAATTTATTGTAATTCAAATCCACATTGTCCCTACAATAGATACGATACATGAAGAATTTAAATCCAAGTCCATTTGGCCGGAATAGAGAAAAAATGCTGAAATGCTATTGATTCCTTCCAGTACATTCAAAACACCTGACTCAACTGTATTTCTACTGACATAACACTGAGGTTTTATTTAGATATTAGCAAACATGAGCAAATATTTTCATTGACATACTTGTCATTGTTATTTCTTTTCTCTACCTAGGAAACAGTTAACCCTCAACTACTAATACTAGCTGTTTCCTTTAGCAGAAAAGCAGCAAACGTTGATAACGGGTCCACCGTCCCAAGAGAAATGATGCCTGCAAAAGTTCTCTTTCCCAGATGCAGATATATTTAGTGCTGAACAACACCTAACAGCAGACACTTCATGACATACATTTATATGATTTTCATACCTTCTGTTAACTCTACAGCTCAGCCAGCAAACCTCAGTTCCACTGCTCATGACACCCTTTTAAATGAGTTTATCTTTTTGTTTCCCCTAGATCTTCCTCACTTATCGAAAACAGTGACATCAATACTTCTAAATACGCCCCACAAACGCCCTTAGAAAGCAAAGCTATTGTCTGGAACTGTCATCCTCATTAGAAGAAAAAACATACATACATTTTATACATATAAAACTTGATGAAAAATTTAAGAACTTCAGAGATATGGACTAAAAATGCTTACAATTGAATGTGGACAAAAATACCCTTAGTATCTGTAACTCAGGCACATTTTATATTAAACTGAATGTCCTGTCACCTGCCATTGCTTTGCAGGTTAGACCATTCTGCAGACCCCTCCTGAGGGAGTATCTCTTTGTTTAGATTTTGTCTGTATTCTATCTCATACCTACACCTGCACCGAAGTATGACATTACACAATACTTGCCACACTCAGTTTCTTTGAACAAGTATTCACCTTCAATTTTCTTCACTCATAAAAAAACCAGCAAACCACTTAATGCACCTTCCCACTAAAAACAGTTCCAAGTTACCACAGCCAAGTTTCTCTCTGACCAGAACAGTAACCTGAAAACAGAAATGCATGCACATATATATACACATGTATATATGCACACATAAAGATGTGTGTGTGTGTGTGTGTGTGTGTGTGTGTGTGCGCGCATACGGTGTGTGTGTGAATGCTAAGAAAAGGTCTGGACAAGCCCGAAAACATAGGGACAGTAAGCAAGCACAGAGAATTTACTTACTAATGCTGTCCACTCGGACCTCTTTGGAAACCTGAAGGAGTCTCCGCTTTCCCCTCCTGCCAGTCAGGCGCCGCGTTGTGCCCCTAGTCCACACAGGCCCAGAAGGAACTGCAAAGAGAGAGAAGCACATGCTACATCAGGCAGCTCTGTTTTGATGGGATCCAGCTCCGCTGCCGCTAGCTCCTGGGGGGTAACCCTGTTTTCAGAGCTGACTCCGACAAGAGTCATTCTTCCAAAGATTTTTTTTTTTTACAGNGCTCAGCCCGCTCACCTGCATTTCCTTAACGAGCCACTTGATGGCCGGCAGCGCCGGCAGCCCCCCGGCCCCGCCGCAACTTTGGCGGCCGCGGAGCCACGCCGCCCCCGCGGAACTGGGGATGGGGAGGTGCCGGCCGCGAGGTGCCGCGCCGGCCGCTGCCCGCGGAACTTTGCGCCCGGCGGAGGGTGAGGGGCCGGGCTGGGGGACTCTGAGGGTGCGGCGGGGGCGGCGCCGGGCCC